>SNQJ01S0070589.1:8986-23038 GCA_010110895.2 Picea sitchensis
TTACAACTTATTCTAAGTTATCCTACTCTAGAAGCCTTGCATTGAAGAACTTATAAAGTGTTTTGGCCATCAGTTTATCTTCTGACCTCACACTTTATGGGGCATATGTTACACACCAAAATGTCACATTTGAGTTTTTCACCCTAAGTGTAGAAAAGTGACATATGCACCTTGTTAAGTGTCGCATGCACTATTGCAAGTGTTGTATGCACCTTACCAACTGTGACATTCACTTTTCTAATTTTTGCAACACCTTGAAAACATGAAAATATTTTTCACAATCCCTAAGTCATGTTGCAAGAATCCCTCTCATCTGACAGCAGAAACACACCTTTTTCTTGGAAAATTCAATCAATTTTGGGAATTTATGAAGGGTGGATCCCCCCTAGCCATGTTGGGGGAGTGTCATTTCATGCGGTGGTGCCCCCTTTTCCATTAGAGGATTGCCACTTTATAGTATGGCACCATGTGTTCAACTCTAGGGGAGTGTCAGTCTTGTTAGAGGGAATCATGGGATCCTCCACCTCTTTTTAAGGGACATATATCTAGGGATGAGATTGGTTGTGTTTGGCCCCTATGCTATGTATTCATATTAGGATATAATCCCAACCTTAAGGATCCATATCCTCAACCATATCCTTCGTTTTCTCATGGTCGTTGTGCCTCTCAAACCTATATATTGAAGGTATTTCCAAGGTGAAGGGGGGTATAATTGAGGTATCAAACCTTTGATTCTGGGGGAAGCATCAACATTTTGATGTCAATATTCATGCAAGGGTTGGACAAGGAGATGATGCACACCGCCCTAATCTCCCTCGGGGTTGTGCAACCTCCCAGTCTAGGATCTTAATCTCCTCGAGATGGATTAGCTCTTCAAGGTCTGGCTGGCACCAAACTAAATTAAGCACGGGCCCTCTTATCCTTAGGTGTAGGTCCTATGGAACCTCATGGCCCTTTTCTTTAACTCTTTTATGATCTTCAAATTTTGGGCACTAGGTCCTTTCTACTAGCCCTTCTCCACATGCGACCTCAGGCTATGACCTTAGGCTTAATCCCCTTAAGCACTTCGGACTTCGGGCTTCGGGAGATATGGCCACTCAAACACACAATACCCATGGAGTGCCTAATTCTGAATCCAATCAGACGACCCCTATCCTCCCGCCAAATCGATGGTTGATCCTCCACTTCGCAACTCCGGGCTTTGAAGCTCTTCAAAGCACCACACCTCCAATCCCTCGAAGTGCCTACTCACTGGACTACAGGATCCCCTACCATGTTTCCACCTTCATGGACGGTCCTTATAGTCTTGTGAATTCAGGCTTCGCGAGTCCTTGCGTCTCCACTCTTTAGTTCCTCCAAATCCATTATGCTCTAGATCGCAGGATCTGGTGGCACCTGTCCCTTTGGATTGGACGACCTAGATCCACTTCAGTTCCCAGCCCTTCGAGAATCCTTCACCCTTATGTACCTTCTTTCTCCCAGATTACTCTCCTTTCGGATGACATTATCTGATGCCGCGTGTTCCCTAGAAATCGATGACCAGGATCTCTTTCGACTCTCGGATCTTCAGGAGTTCTTGTCTCACACTCACCCCAATTCTTTCGGAGGGATATATCTTCGGACCTCTGGATCCAACACCATGCGTCCCTCTCAACTAACGATTGATATCAGCTCCGGCCTTCGGTCTTTGGTAGTTTTAATTACTCCACCTTTCCTTCCCTCCAAAGGAATCTTCCTACGAACCATGTGGATCTCCGCCACGTATCCTCGCCACAACCAACGGCTCATATCTACTTCACACTTCACAATTTCACAAAGATCGCTATCTACTTGGTGCAAATTCTCCGAAGTTGTTCTTTCCTGAACTCGCTTATCCGCTGCCACGTCTTAGCCTTCCAGTCAATGGATAGGATCTCTTTGCGGCTCCAGACTTTGATTTTTTTCACCCTTCTAGACTCCAAATCCTCCATTTCACAAATTTCCGAAAGTACCCATGACTAACCACTGCACCATTTCTCCCAGATATGACGATCTAGAATGATTACGCTTCTCTTGGATGGATCTTGATCGCTTATCTTGCAAAACCTTAAAATCTCATCCTTCCTAAAGGATTTATCCCGCTAAATCCTATGTACTTGTCCTTTCTTCGAGGTTTGAACTCCCTAAAGGGTTTCTTTGACACTTAGTCGGATTTTTGGATCTGTGCATGCCTTGCAACATATTCTTATGAAAAACTTAGCTTCTTGTGGGCCACTATGCACACCTTGCAGCAGTCTCTTTTCACTCCATGCAAATGGAAGTTTCATGTTATCTCTTCTGAGCTTCTGAGTCGAGATAGACTCTGTCAACGCAGTCCTTGCAGACTGTATGCATACCTTGCATGAACTTAACCAAGAAAAACAATTGAAACGTATCCAAACACTTCACAGTTTCATATACTCAATAACATAACTCATTCATTCATGAAAATAAAAAATAACAGGGAACTGTAAACAATAGCAACACCATGCATTGGAACATTTTTCCTCTATTATATTCATTCACATGTAAATGGCTACAACTATGATAAAACAATAACTAAAAATTCAGCAACAACTAAATCATAGTAATCTCCTACTAATTTGTAGTAGCCTCATTCAGGCATACAAAACTTCTATTTATCCCAGAGGGCTCCTAGAGTTCCCTCCGACTACTCATCTTCTCGAAGAAGAGAACATTCTAAAAGAAATACTAACTACCCCTTAAGTTTCATTACATTAAACTCTGAGAGTGAAACTCCCATATCTCATTCATTGTGTTTTCTTCCAAGCCATTTTTATCTTCTTCTAATTATTCGTTCAAAAATATTGAAAGGAAACGCTAGCGTTTAAGATTCAAAAATAATTCAAAAGGCACATTATGGAACTGAGTTGTCTCTCCATGTGTGATTTGCTGACGATGTTCCTGCATCATACTCCTCTGGGAAAAAATTCATTGACTCATGTCCATAAGTTCTTGTACAGTCTTTCCATGCCTCTGAACATCTGCTTTGCTTACCCAACTGGAATCCTCTATGGGGTGTCCCCTCCACTATACCAGATACTCATAGTATGTTTTCCTTCTGGTCTTCTTGCCAACTCTTTGATCAATGATCTTCTCCATCTGTGGATTTTCTGCTACATGATTTTTTTTTTCCCATTGAATCTCTTTTTGATCTTTTGTTTCTCATGCTTCATCTTCCTTGTAAGGATACAGGTCTGATATGTTGAATATGGGTGATATTCCCACATCATATGGAAGCTCAATCTCATAGGAATTTGCATCAAGCTTCCTTAAGATCTTACATGGCCATATCTTCTTCATCTTCAACTTTTTATATGTTCCCCTTGGGAACCTTTCTTTCTTGAGATGTGCTAGAACCTAATCTCCTACTTCAAATTGAAGCTCTCTGCGATGTTGATCAACTCTTCATTTGTACTCTTAGCTAGAGATCTACAACTTCTCTCTGATATGGCTATGGAGCTTTTGCATTTCTGCAGCAAAATCTTCTGCTCCAGCACTTCTGAACTCACTCTATTCTAAGTCTCTCAACTCAGATACTCCTCTTGGTAGCATTCCATACAGTATTTGGAATGGTCTCTTTCCAGTGCTCCTGTTTGGTGAGGCATTGTATGCAAATTATGCTTGTGGCAGAATCTGATCCCACTGACTATGATGCTCAATGACCAGACTCCTCAATAAGTTTCCCAAACTTCTGTTCACCACCTCAATCTATCAATTTGTCTGAGCGTGATAAGCTGAGATGAAGGAAAAATATGTCCCCAACTTCTTCCACAATGTTCTCCAGAAATGACCAACGAATTTGGTATCTCTGTCTGAGACAATACTTTTGGGTAATCCATGAAGTCGAACAATTTCCTTGAAAAATAAATTTGCAACATGTGTTGCATCACTAGTCTTATGGAAAGGGATAAAGTGTACCATCTTTGAAAATCTATCCACCACCACAAATATGGAATCACATCCTCTTTGTGTTTTTGGCAGTCCTAATACAAAATCCATGCTTATTGCATCCCAAGGCCTCTCTGGTATTGGTAATGGCTGATACAATCCAGTGTTCTGTCTTTTTCCTTTTGCATGTTGGTAGATTCTACATCTGTTTACAAACTTTATCACTTATGTCCTCATACGCAGCCAATAATATGAACTTCTCAACTGTGCAAATGTTCTATCATGGCCGAAATGTCTAGCCAATCCTCCATTGTGTTTTTCCTTCAAAAGGTTATCCCTCATTGAGCATTTTGGTATGCACAGTTCATTGCCCTTGAACAACAATCCCTCTTGAATCATATACTTTGTCCACTGGCTTCTGTCTCTGAGCACAGGATTTGCACATGCTTCATATGCTTCTTTGAAATCTAAATCATCGCAATACATATCCTTAATGTGTTCAAACCCCAAGGTCTTGACATGAAATTCCTACAAAATCAGACATCTCCTCAATGCATCAACAACTTTGTTATCATTACCAGAAATATGTTTAATGACAAAATTGAAATTTTTCATAAATTCTATCCACTTAGCATGTCTCTAGTTTAACTTCTCTTGTCTGGTTATGAATTGTAAATCTTGGTTATCGTTGTACAAGACAAATTCCTTTGGATCAGGGTAGTGCCTCCATTTCTTCAAGGCTTGAATTATGGCATAAAATTCTTTAGCATATGTTACTTTCCTTTAGTCTCATTTAGCTTCTCACTGAAATATGCAACAAGTGTATTATCTTGGCTCAAAATTTTTCCAATTGCAACTCCACTCGCATCACACCTTATTTGAAATGTCTTCCCAAAATTTGGCAAGACCAAAATTGGTCGTTTTGTTATCTTCTCCTTCAATATATTGAAACTCATCTCGGCCTCTTCTGTCCATTTAAAATACTTGTGCCTCTTCTTCACTGTATCCAATATCGGTGCACAAATTCCACTGAAATTTCTAATGAACTTCCTATAGAAACTTGCTAATTCATGGAAGATTCTCACCTCAAATATACACCTTGGTGATGGTCATTCTTTGATTGCTTTCACCTTCTTTGGATCCATATTCAATTCATTTAAAGAGATCACAAAACCCAAATAAATGAGTTATGTCTTCATAAAATAGGACTTCTTCAAATTTATCAACAGTTTCTCCTATTGTAGTTTCCTCATCATTAATGTCAGATGTCTCAAATGCCCCTATTTAGTCTTTCTAAAGACCAATATATCATCCAGATATACAACCACAAACTTACCAATAAAATATTTCGCTATTTCATTCATCAACCTCATAAAAGTACTTGGGGCATTTGTTAAGCCAAATGGAATAACAAACCACTCATACAACCCTTCATTTGTCTTAAAGGTTGTTTTCCACTCATCACTTTCTCTCATCCTTATCTGGTGATATCCACTTTTCAAATATATCTTAGAAAATAAATTTTGTCCACTTAAACAATCAATTAAGTCATCCATTCTTGGCAAAGGAAATCTATACATGATGGTGATCTTGTTTATGGCTCTCGATTCTGTACACATTCTCCATCCTCCATCCTTCTTTGGACTCAACATAGTTGGTACTGCACATGGACTCAATCTTTCTCTGACCAAACCCTTGTCTAATAAATCCTGGACTTGTTTCCTTACCTCCTCATTCTCTTGAGGTGTCAATCTGTATGCTACTTTGTTTGGCAGACTTGCTTCTGGTATCAAATCAATATGATGGTTGCTACTTCTGATGGGTGGCAATGAGTTAGGAAACTCATCCACTACTATGTCAGCAAAATTCTTCAACAACTCCTGAACTTCTTTAGGAAAATCGTCCATCGAAGTACTTGTAAGGACAACTCTGGGTTTCCTCACCACAACAAACTGCATCTCCTGTTTCTTCTTGACCTCACTCGGGAGTTCCTTCCCACTCATGAGAAGTATGCTTGTGCTAGCTTCTTCCTTTACTTTCTTCTCTTCTATTGGAAGCAACTTGTGTGTTCTACCATTCTTTTTCAAAGTGTAAGTATTTCTTCTACCATCATGAATGACATTCCTGTCAAACTTCCATGGTCTTCCCAACAAAACATGACATACATCCGTGGTAATTACATCACACAAAATCTCATCTAATCTATATCCACCTATTTTGAAATTAAACAAGGCATTGTTTAGTTACCATTACCTGGTGTCCTTTTTGCAACCATGAGACCTTATATGGACTTGGGTGTGCAATTGTCTCCAACTCCAATTTCTCCACCATCTCTGTGGATACTAAGTTATCAGTGCTCCCACTGTCAATTATCACCTTGCATACTCTGTCTTTAGTCTTGCAAGTTGTCCTGAATAAACTTTTCCTCTGCACTGGATTTTAAATTTTTGGCTCTGGTTTTAAGATAACCTTCCTCAACATAAGGAATTTTCCATCCTCTGCACCTTCTGCTTCAGCATTCCTTTTCTATTCTTTCGAAATGTGATCTTCACCTCCTCCTTCTTTATTTTTCTCGGGACATTCCCAAGACATGTGTCATGTCTTTCCACAGGAATAACACCTTACTTCTCCTCTGCTTCTTCCTCTTCCTCTAGAAGAATTTCTTCCACCACTTTGACTCCCTCGGGAACTTCCTCCTCTTTCTAAGTGACAGTGTGGTTTCTCAGTCTCATTCTTAGTTTTATGTGCCTTGTCATGGTCTACTCCCTTACATTTTTTTGGTCTTCTGCCTCTACTTCATTGACTCTATTTTCTAGCCAACTTCTCATCTGCCTTCAGAGCAATCTGATAAGCATCCTCTATTGTCCTTATCAAAATCATGTTGATCTCATCCTGGATTTCATATCTCAATCCATTTATATATCTGGAAACTTTTTCTTCATCTTTCTCTCTTTTTCCAGTCCTGATATTCAACTTGTAGAACTCTTATGTGTACTCTTTCACTATCATATCCTTTTGTCTCAAGTTCTGCAACTTCCTGAATAAATTTATCTGATAATCTTTGGGTATGAATTTATCCTTCAGCTTGGCTACCATTCTATCCCAATTCTTTATCTTTTGTTTTCCTTTGCTTCTCCTCTTAGCCTGCAATTCATCCCACCACAGTGTTGCATGTCCTTTTATCCTAGTGACAACATGTCTCACCTTCTTTTCCTCATCGACATCTTCATAGTCAAAATATTTGTCCATGGATCTCATCCAATCCAGTAGCTCTTTAGCATACAAATTGCCTTCATACATTGGGATGTATATCTTTGCTCTAGCTCCCAATTTAACAACTTCTCTCAACAAGCGTTCCTCGACAACATTTTCCCCTGCAGCTTCTTCAACTTCTATTTCCTCATTTTCTTCATCACTGATGTCCCCAGCATCAGGTGCTCTCCTCTGTGTTGCTTCCATTGCCTCTAATATTTCACAAAGATCTCTCATTTCTCTTTCTACAACGTGATTAGCTATAGGTAGCTCCACACGCCTCCTCGCTGGCATTGTGTTGATAGATTCTCACACACAGAGTACAACTTCGAGCTCTTTTTCGCTACCTGAAAACAATTCCAGGATCTGATACCACTTGATGCAGACCCCCCTACTCTCCCTTGGGGTTGCACGACCTCTCGGTCTAGGATCTTAATCTCCTCGAGCTGGATTATCTCCTCGAGGCCTGGCTGGCCCCAAACTGAATTAAACATGGGCCCTCTTATCATTAGGTGCGGGTCCTATGGAACCCACTGTCCCTTTTCTTTAACGCTTTTATGATCTTGAAATTTTGGGCACTAGCTCCTTTCTGCTATCCCTTCTCCACATGCGACCTCGAGCTATTACTCGGGGCTTAATCCCATTAAGCGCTTCGGACTTCAGGCTTCGGGAGCTCTGGCCACTCCAACACACAATACTCGTGGAGTGATGAATTTTGAATCCAATCGGATGACCCGTATCCTCCTGCCAAATTGACGGTTGATCCTCCACTTTGCAACTCCAGGATTCAGAGCTTTTCGAAGGACCACACCTCCAATCCCCCAAATTTCCTACTCATCGAACTACAGGATACCCTGTCGTGTGTCGACCCTCACGGATGGTCTTGATGGTCTCGCGACTTCGGGCTTCGCGAGTCCTTGCGTTGCCACTCTTCAGTTCCTATGAAGCCCTTATGCTCCAGAGCGCATGATCTGGTGGCACCTGTCCCTTTGTCTTGGACGGTCCAGATATACTTCGGTTCTCGGCCCTTCAGGAATCCTTCACCCTTCTGCACATGCTTTCTCCTGGATTACTCTCCTTCCGGAAGACACTATCTGGTGTCGCGTGTTCCCTAGAAATCGACTGTCAGGATCTCTTTTGACTCTCGGCTCTTCGGGAGTTCTTTTCTCACACTCATCCCAATTCTTCTGGAGGGTTATATCTCTCGACCTCTGGATCCAACGCCACGCGTCCCTCTCAACTAACGATTGATATCATCTATGGCCTTCGGTCTTTGGGAGTTATATTTACTCCACCTTACCTTCCCTCCGAAGGACTCTTCCTCCGAACCATTTGGATCTCTGTCACGTATCCTCGCTACAACTAACGGCTCGGATCTACTTCGCACTTTGAGATTTCGCAAAGATCATTATCTGCTTAGTGCAAATTCTTCGAAGCTTCTTTTTCCCGAACTCGCTTATACACTTCCACATCTCAGCCTTCCAGCCAATGGATATGATCTCTTCATGGCTCTAGACCTCGGTGTTTTTCACCCTTCTACACTCCAAATCCTCCGATTCACGGATTTCTGAAAGGACCCACAACTAATCACCACGAAACTTCTCCCAAATCTGACGGTCTAGAATGATTCTACTTCTCCTGGACGGATCTTGATCGTTTATCTTGCAAAACCTTAAAATCTCCTTCTTCCTAAAGGATTTCTCCCACCAACTCCTTTGTACTTGTCCTTTCTTTGAAGTTTGAACTCCTTAAAGGGTTTCTTCGACACTTAGTCAGATTTTTGGATCTATGAACACCTTGCAACAGATTCTTACGCAAGACTTAGCTTCTTGCAGGCGATTATGCACACCTTGCAGTAGTCTCTTTGCACTCCTTGAAAATGGAAGTTCCACGCTATCTCTTCTAAGCTTCTGAGTCGAAACAGACTTCATCAACGCACTCCTTGTGGATCATATGCACACCTTGCATGAACTCAACGAAGAAAAAAAATTGAAACTTATCCAAACACTTCACAGTTTCATATACTCAATAACATAACTCATTCATTCATGAAAACAAAAAATAGTAGGGAACTGTAAACAGTAGCAACACCATGCATTGGATCAATTTTCCTCTTTTATATTCATTCAAATGTAAATGGCTACTGCTATGATAAAACAATAACTAAAAATTCAACAACAACTAAATCACAACAATCTCCTACTAATTTGTAGTAGCCTCATTCAGGCATACAACACTTCTATTTATCCCAGAGAGCTCCTAGGGTTCCCTCCGACTACTCATCTTCTTGAAGAAGAGAAGATTCCAAAAAAAAAACTAACTACCCCTTAAGTTTCGTTACATTAAAGTCTGAGAGTGAAACTCCCAGATCTCACTGATCATGTTTTCTTCCAAGCCGTTTTGATCTTCTTCTAATTATTCATTCAAAAATATTGACAGGAAATGCCAGTGTTTAAGATTCCAAAATAATTCAAAAGGCGCGTTATGGGGCTAATTTTTCTCTCCACGTGTGCTTTGTTGATAATGCCCTTGTATCAAGAGAGCTTGGATAAGTGAATGCATCACCGATCATTCTTTGTAAGTGCCTTCTTTGGCTTTCCAATGCCTATTCCCTTCAAGTTCATGTTTTCTACATTTTATTATCTATTTTTGTTTCAGTCTTCATAGTTAGATTTGCTTTATATAATCATCATAGAGTAGGAGGAAGAGTTCCTTTGATAGTCTTTACAGAACTTCAGTTGCGTTGAGGAGCTTGGAGATCAAGACCAAGGATTGGAGCAGCGAGGATCATAGGGGATGGACTAGATTGGAAGTTGGGAAGAGGCAATAAAGTATGGATTGGAGTGGATTTGTGGCCTGGTAGTGGTATAAATCATAGTCTTCTGGAAGAATGTGTACATATTTTGAATGATAACGGTATCCACTATCTATACCAAGTGTCATATGTAAAAAGAACAAACGTTTGGGGTCAAGTTTGGAAGAATGCGGCTCAGGTAGGGCTAGGAAATCTCTTCAATGAAGCTTGAGACCATCACATTGAATCCCTTCGAAGGGAACACATCTAAATCTATGACATGGGGGATGAATCGGTGTGGCAACATTCACCCTTTGTGGATTGTTCTCCTAAGCTGGGATATTCACATCTTATCATTGAGCTCCAACAACAAGAACCTTCTTAGTGGTGGAAAGGGATATCGAAGGTCAAATTCCCCCTAAATGAAAAGATTTTCATGTGGTGTATGATCACGAAAAGGGTCCACACGTGGGATAGAATGAAAAAACATAAGGTGGAAGGGCCAGGATGGTGCACTCTCTGTAATAACGACGAAGAGTCCATCAATTATATTTTCATAAATTGTGCTTTCTCTCACCAATGCTGGAAGGAATGCTAAAAAATAATAGAGCATGATTTTCGATGGGAAGGGGACTCAGTCGAGGAAGCATGGGAAGCTTGGTTGTCGATTCCCACACTTAAAGGTATAAAAGTGATGCCATTGATTCTACTATGGGGAATATGGCTTGCCAGAAATGCTGCAATTTTCAAAGAAAAAGTGTCCCTTCCTGAACTTATAGTAGCCCAAGGGATCAACATTCTGAAACATTTCCCCCAAGAGAAATAAGTGAGAAGACATAGGCAAATAATTGAAGAAGCTAGACCAAAGTCAGCCTTGGGATTTTTTCGATGGGGCCTCTCATAACAGTGGAGAAATTTTTGGAGGAGTTGTCATCTTCCTCATACAAAATCACTATTTTAAAATCTCTATGGGTATTGGTCCAGGTACAAACAATCACACAAAACTAATGGCTCTAAAACTCCTTCTCCTCTTTGTTGCAGATAAAAATATTTCCTCTTTACACATTTTTGGAGACTCTTTGCTAGTTATCAACTGGATCTAGAAAACCCAACAATGACATAACATTATTCTTGGTCCTCTGATTGAAGAAATCTTTAGAATTCTTCTTGCTTTTGACGCCTATTCTATTCGGCATGTCTACAGGAAAAGAAACAGGGAGGCAGATGCCCTCTCTAAGAAAGGCCTGCAGATTTCTTTAGGGCAGTGGGAATGTTTAGAGTTTTCGAATGGTTCGATGAATTCATTTGGTCCAGTTCTATATGCAGTAGGCTTGGGGCCTGCACCTCTAAAATAGCTATGTTTTTTCAATTCTCTTTTCCTATGGTATATTTTGGTCCTGTGGATCTCCTTCATCTCAAGGTTCGGGGAACCACTTGTGGTCGATTCTCCCTTACTGGATTATATTTTTGTACAATTTCGTTGTTGTTGTATATGACCCTCGGGAAGAGGGCAAACATTTATTTGGGTACTTTTGCTATGTAAGATGGTCACTTTCAGTAGTCCTACTTATGCTCCGGGTCAGAGGGGGACTTAATTTTTTTTTATAGGATCTTGTGCCCTTTTTGTAAGGTCTATGATACTTGCGCTCAAATACATGGAGACATGTATATGAAGAATGTAAATTTCTTTCATCAAATAAATTTACTTTTTTTTCTTGAGGAAAAAAATCATCTTTATTATTATATTTTAAATATTATAAATATATCTTTACATATAGATAAATTATTTTACTATTATCAATATTTTACTAAATTAAGTTGAGAGGAAAATCACCATTGAATATGTATTACATAAAAACTTCTATAAAATGCTTGAGAAACTTCAGAATAAAAATTGTGTAAAACGTTTTTGAAACTCCAACGTGTTTCCAGTAGAACCCATCATCAAGAACATCAAAAGATCGTGCATGTTAAAAGAGAGTGTTGATGTTCTTAATTATAACCTAAGAATGATGAGTGATCATTGAAGGAGAGAGTGAGAATAGTCAACTAAAATAATAATAAATAATAAAAAGTAGCCATTAAGACAATGTAATAAGACAATGTAATAGTTGAGATTAATAATATGAATAAAATAAGAAGAATAACTAGAAAAAATAGAGAAGTAAGTCAAATTTGTTTTTATTGAAATAATAAAATAAAAATATTAGAAAATTAAGGAAAAAAGAAAGTTGAAAAAATAGATTTTTTTTTAATAAAAGTGCAGGGTAGGGACACGTAAGGAAAACTTCTTGAATAAAAGGAAAACAAAGTGATTTCCTTATTGTAAAAAAAATATTCCTCTAAGACTTGTATATCTTTCTTAATTTAATCATTTTTATTTTTGTTTTATTCAATAAACTTCCCTTACCTATCGGCTCTCCCTCTTCTCTTTCTTTTTAAATATGATTATTTAAAACATTTTTTTATCTTTTCCATTTTTTTTTTCCTTAATTTTTTAATATTTTCATTTTATTATTTCAATAAAACAAATTTGACCTAATTCTCAATTTCTTCTTCTCTCCTTAATCTTTTTAATTTCTTCATATTATTAATCACATTATCTTAATTTCTTCATATTATTAATAACATTGACCTAATTCTCAATTTCTTCTTCTCTCCTTAATCTTTTTAATTTCTTCATATTATTAATCACATTATCTTAATTTCTTCATATTATTAATAACATTATCTTAACTGACTATTTTCTATTATTTATTTTTGTTGGCTACTTTCATTCTTCACTCATCATCCTTAACTTATAAATATGCACTCTCTTTTAACATACCAGCTACATAAAAATTTGGATGTCCATGATAATAGATGTAGTGTCCACTAGTTTCTTTGAAGTATTTTGAATAGATCAATGTTGTTGCTATATTTAATATTTCGTTATTACTATTATATATTCTTATATAAAATGAAATAAAAACATTTTACTAAATAAAAAAAACTCTTATTCATTTTTGCAAGTTGGTAAATAACGATATCTATTTTGTTAACATGCTCCCTCCTCTTTGATGTTTTTAGGCCAACTGAAATATAATAAAGTAATAAAATATGTGATAAGAATGGACGCGCAAGATTTTTTGAGAAAGATATGATATTATTGTCCATTGTAATAAGAATTCACGTCCAAGATTTTTTTTCTGAGAATCATATAGATTATTGTCCAACGTCCAGTTAACTAAAATATAATAAAATATGCAAAAAGAATTCTCGTAAACTAAAATATAAAAAAATATACGATAAAGTAATAAAATATGCAATAAGAATTCACGTGCAAGATTTTTCTGAGATTGATATAAGATTATTGTCCAACGTACAGTTGGGTTTTACAGTAAAGCAAAGATTGATATAAGATTATTTTCCAACGTACAGTTGGGTTTTAAGATTCATTTTTGAAGGTAAAAATGAATTCAGTATGTTGAAAAATCTTTGGAACACTCAAATTATACAGATATAATCACTCAAATCTACAGATCTAACAATTTCTCACCAAACTTCAGATAATTTATCACCTGACTTCAAATAAAAATCTCCAAAAAAATAATAAAAAAAATCATTTCAAAAAATTCTTAAACTACTGCCATTGTTATATCCCAAAATAGGAAATGTACTGAGATTCTTGGTAAATTTCAAGCAGTCATGGAGCTTCTCCCTCACTGACAACAACATCGACCGCTGCTTGCTCGCGGAGACCAGGAGTAAATGGCACTGTTACTGTAGAATATTAAAGCGATGTGGCGGTGACCACTTACTAAACCCCGTTTTGCGCCCACCCACTGGTATAAGCAGACAGTTTTACGCAGACCCGCTACTATAAACGGACAGGTTTCACAACCTTCGGCATAAAGTTTGAGACGTACACTATGGTCAAATATGTCGATGAATAATCATTCAAAGCGATTGATTGGGAACATATTACATCAACAGACCAGTAGACAATATTGTTATGTTCATATTGTTAGAAAATCTATTATAATTTAGTTTTCAATTAGGGTGTCGGTTAAATATTCTATTTCTTGAGTTTTTTT
>SNQJ01S0070589.1:30664-47440 GCA_010110895.2 Picea sitchensis
TAAAAAAAAATGAAGTTTACATGATGATGATGATTAACTTCTTGGTCTATAGGACCTTAAGAGGGTAAGTGATTACTTGTGATTTTTTATAATTTTGTTTATGTGAAAAGTATTAAGAGAAGCTTTCCAAGATCTCTATACTTTTGTTGACTTAAGATGTTAGGAAGGTTGGTAGTGTGACAAATATTTTGAAAATGAAATCTAATATGGGTATAGGTTGGACAAAGGTGACACACTTTTTCATGCCATGGCTTTTTAGGAATTGACCAATGCCCAGTTTCACTATGGAGCTAGTGAGAATTTGTTCTTATCTTAGAAATGCTTATTTTTTTCTTTACACTTGGCAAAACATAGAGATAATTTTGATCTTTTAGATTAGGGTTGATTACATCTTTATAATACCTTAATTTTATTTTTTCCTCTAACTTTTTATCACACCACATTTTCTCCTTAAATTTTAATTTGACTTTTTTTTAATAGTATCTTTATTCTGCACAATGGTGTCTTTCATGATTCCCCAATAGTTTATACAAGACCGAGCATCTTTATGCCATCATCGCTTGAGTGGATGGTGGTTATGACTCAAAGTTTAGGAAGCCTCTTGTCTTCCATATTGTTTAACTTGTTCTTATACATTAGGTAGAAACTTGTTTCTAAAAAGATAGGGTGTATTTCCTTTAATTTTGAAATTCTAAAAAAATATGCAATGTTTTCCTAAAACATAATTTAATAAATTATTTTATCTATTATATTAAAAAAAATATTACAATTAAAAAATAAAAATAAAAATCCCATTAATCTCGAATAATTTTAATACATATCGATAAAAATTACCTATTATATTTTAAAAATAACTATTACATTTAAAAATAAATAAATAAATAACTGCCAATGGAAGACCCTCCAATTATATAGTATACTAATGCTTTGCTTCAGTGTTTTGATTTTAGGCATTTTCAATAATTTTAATACATATCGATAAAAATTACCTATTATATTTTAAAAATATCTATTACATTTAAAAAAAAATAAAAATAACTGGCAATGGAAGACCCTCCAATTATATAGTATACTAATGCTTTGCTTCAGTGTTTTGATTTTAGGCATTTTCTACATGTATTATAACAGAAGTTATCATGGCTATTACTTTATACATAGGCAAATAATTAAAGTGCATGCTAATATAGTAATATTATAGCATGATTTCTATATTATATTATAGCATGATTTCTATATTATAGCCTGATTTTGAGAGTATTGTAAGGCTGAGTTTTTCCATTGTAAGCTTTGTCAAGATTCTTATAAACAGTTTGAAGAAAATTAAATAATAATAACAATATATTTCATTATATTAATTTATATTTTATATCTAAAATTTATCATATTTAAATATGTATAGATATTATTTTTTATTACTTTTATTCAAAAGTATGTCAGTTTTTTATTACTTTTACTTAAACATATGTCATTCAAATATATAAATTTCATTGTATCAATTAAAAAAATTTAAATAAAAAATATGACTACTCTTTAGAATTTGATCATGAAAATAAACCTTCGATCTGAAACATGATCTGCCATTCAAATTTGATCTGCCATAACACATGTTCTTAATTTCCTTTCTTCCTTCCCACCTGAAATGAATTGAATTCGATGGAACTGAAGAGAGCGACCCCATAAATGAAGTTGACACATAAATTAAAGCCAAACAAAAAAAAGTTCTCGACACGTCCGTGTAAATATTACTCCATTAAGAGTCCCAGATTGGGCCAAAGGCCGGGATGCCCGCAGCTTTACATCCGTTCACCACATCCCTGCTTCCTCTTGGATTGCTGCTCACGATCACCACTTCAGCCTCCCACCTTCTCACTGCTTTCACTGTAAGATCCGGAACGTTTGGTCGACCTGAGACGGCGGTGTCGTGGACAATCATCTTCTCCGAAGGGTAACTCTTCACCTTTCTGACAATATCATCTCCGAAATTCTGCTCAATTCCTCTAGCCACCCATATGACATATACATCGGCGGGGCAAGGCTGCAACAGGAAGGAGAGGAAGACGCAGATGCCAGATCCCGTTGCCACCACCACCACTCTTTTATACATGTTTATAAGATAAGGCAATCCTGCAAAGCGCAGGCGACGAACCCACAAGTGGGTGGGAGGATCCAATACGAGCCCTCGAGTGAAGTCCCCAANGAAGACGCAGATGCCAGATCCCGTTGCCACCACCACCACTCTTTTATACATGTTTATAAGATAAGGCAATCCTGCAAAGCGCAGGCGACGAACCCACAAGTGGGTGGGAGGATCCAATACGAGCCCTCGAGTGAAGTCCCCAACGGCGCCGGCCAACATCATGTGCTCCTCCCTCCCGTCGGATATGATCCCAAACGCGTGCCATTCTGACAGAGGCGATCGGCTAATTCTGCCCAGGACGCCTGATTCTATTCCGCCAGTGAATTTGATTAGGCTCGCGTGACTGGAAGGTGCGCACACTTTCACCGGAACTCTTTTCACGCACACCCATGGGAAGATTATCAGCAACGTTATGGTTAGAGTGAACCAGAAGTCCTGCTGCTTCACAAGACTCGAACAGCGCACGTTATACGATTTGTCCAGTGGATTGTAGCTTGCGGTGAGTATGACGAAGGCCCAGAGCATAGCGAGCGCAGTCCAGCCGGCGAAGCGGTGAAATAGTTCGAAGAGATTGTGGTGCAAGTGACGGACTAGAGGAAATGCGGCGAGTGAGGATATGAGCAGCAGGCCCAGGATGGCGGATGCAACGCCTATAATCTCATTGGAACTGCTTTCACTGTGGGAGAGCGTTTGGACGAGCGAGTAAATGAGCCACACAATGGACGAAACCCCGCAACCGCTGTGTATTCCTCCTACGGACTGGAGAAACGAAGTGGCGGCCGTCTTTACGAGAAGTGGAACCCATGACCACCTGCCCAGCAGCTTCACTGTGAGCCAGAAAACGCATCTAAGAAAAGCCTCGCTTCGGCAGAGCACAGAGGCGAGAATGTTCCCGATGGAGAAGACAGCGGCTCTCTCTTTAGCGTAGGGGAAGTGCCCAGTGGCTGCCGCAACCAATCCAACTAAGTTCAGTGCCAAACAAATGGCGAAGAGGCGCTTATAGACAGTAAAGAGGCCTTGATCAAACAATATCACTGACAGACGCGACTCCGGGGGCTTCGCCGCGGACGGTTTCTTGGCCGGTGGTAGTGGCAGCTGTTGCTTGTAGTCTCCGTTGCAGCACCTGGTTTCCTCCGCATTGTGAACCAAGCTGCCGCCGTTGATTAACACATGACTCAAACTTAACGATAACACCGGCAGCGAGTCCTCTATGTCACGGAGATCATATTCCTCCTCTTCCTCATCCATGTCTAGATCACAGAAATTGCTTCTTTAACACAGCTTTGGCTTCTTGAACAGAAGCCGAATGATGATGGAACAACGCTTGTGGAGGAATAAATACAATAAACAGTTGGGAGGCGGCGCCACTGGTTGAGCGGCTGGACCGACTATGTTGTAGATATCGTCAGCTTTTTCATTTGTAGTTGTAACAGGAAATTGATGTGAAGGTCTGGAGTTGTCCCTATTGATTTCAAAAGAAACCTCACGACAGCTAGAAAGCACTAGAAATCCAGGTTGGAGCGGTTCATGTATTTATAATATTGCAATTCGCTCAATTTATTGTCATCCAGACACGATTTTCTTTTTCTTTTTCGGTCGGGGTTCAAATTTGTTCCGCGGAGTTTTGTTTTTGTCCCGACCGACTTCGTGAAGACGCGCTTAGCTGGTCGATTCTATTCCATTCAATGGTGATTGATTTTACTTCTCATCTGTCTATGAAATATCAGCAACCATATATATTTCCATACGCGGTTAGCCGCTCTTGTGTAATTGATTTCCCATCAGTCTTCTGGTGCAATGAATCTTATCGCCATTTTTACGTGAGCCGCCCATGTACGAAAAGGTATGGAAAATAGCTGAGCCGTTCCCATCTCAAAATGGAATAAAAAGATATCACAGGTCACATGCTTCGATTTAGATTCGACACTTTAAACTCCATTTCGAATATTTTTCAACATTTTCAACGTCCATTTTGAGGAATTTAATTTCCAATTTACCTTGTTGGAATGTCGAAATCAAATTCGCTTTAGATTTCATTTACATAACATTTTCAACGTCGATTTCGGGAACTTTACAAATCGCTTTGGCTAAACTTTCATTTTTTTGGGTTTTTGGTTTTTTGGCCTTAACAAGATAATGTAAATTTGGACAAAATTTTTATTTTCTGTTGTTTAAATTGTATTTCTGAATACATAAATGGATTTAGCTAACTGAAAAATCCTTAAAACAATGAAATTATACCAACCTAGCTACTCAAATCTATAAATCCAACCATTCATCACCAGATTTTTGACAAAATCAAATTTCAAACAAAATAAAAAAAAAATAAAACTTAAAAAAAACAACCAAAAATAAAACTTTTAAACTACTGCTTTACAAATGTTTAAAACCTAATTTCCCATACCTAATCTAAAAATGTCAAAATTATTGGCTAATTTTCAAAGTGCATAGCTTATAAATTGAAAAGAGAGAACCTCTCGCTGGACCGAATGCCCACATATATTATATTCTTATTAGATCTGTTAAAACATGTTGGTTTAGGTTCTAATAACAAAATTTATGTTGTTAATAGCTTAGTTCTTGTCATTTGAATTAGCAAATTAAATAGGTAATGTTATTGATATTAAAGTTTACAAGGATAAAGAAAGAAAGAAAGAAAATGTAAGGATTTTTATTCTTATCGCCAGGTGTTTAGTAATTATTTAATTTTTTTTTTTAAATATTATGAAAAATAATAAGTATTTTTTCTAAGAAATATAGAATTATTTTTAAAAGCAGTCTCATAGTATTGTCATCAAACTTTTGGAAGAGTTTACTATTTTATTTTTAAAGAAAAAACTCACACTTTGTTATCAAATGATAACTAGAAAAAGTAATACTTAAACAATTTTCAAAGAAAAAATAACACACACTTTGCTATCAAATGATAATTAGAAAGGATAGTAGTTAAACAACCATCCAAATGACACAATTTAAACAAGTTAAACAACAATAACAATAAAGTGGAAAAATCAAAGTTAAACAACAATGACAATAAAGTGGAAAAATCAAAATGTTGAAATTTAAGTGAGTGGAAAAAACAAAATGTTAAAATTGAAGTGTAGTAGCTAAAATTATAAGAATATTAAAATGTATTAAGGAAGTAGAACAATACTATCTTTAAGAAATACTCTATTTCAAATAAAAGTTAGAAGCTCTCATATTGGTGCCAATAAGAGGGATAATACATTTTGATCTCTTTACAAATGTATCATATTTTCAAGGTGTAGGAAGTTCTTACAATGAACTATATAGTCAATGTATTTAGCAACTAACATAGTTCTAAGATATTAATTGTCATTTCAAATCATATATTGAAAAATCTTAAAGTGCATGAAATAATCTAAGCAACTTTTTGATACAAGTATAATTTCTTAATTGCATATCAATATAAACCTTATCAAATGATTATAGAGCAAAATCAAAGACAATAAAGATAAATAATCAATGCATTCTAAACTAAACAATAAAAAACAAACTCTAAGAATATTAGGTATCAAACTCTAAAGAAAATGAATTGAGGGAAAAACACTTTGTAAATCCCTTGGATTACTATGTATGCATAAGCATTTGATTTTATAATTCTTTTTACTTATAATATTTGGATTACTATGCATGCATAAGGATTTGATTTCATAATTCTTTTTACTTGTAACATTGCATTTAGGTCAAAAGTTAAAACACTAGATTTGTATACATCTAAATGCACTCATGTGCTTTGAATTTTTTTTAACCAAACCTTAAGAATCCAAAGCACAAGATTTTGTGGGAGGTTTATATTTCAAGAAGGAATGATGAAATTAACAACATAGTAAAAGGACTAACCAAGATACAACAAATCCAACTCAAAAGTAGGAAGATAATTAAGATAATTAAGATAATTTTTTTCACTAAATCTTACAATATTTATATTTGACAATCTTGTCAACTTAAGGTTAGAAAAGAATTAAGTGGGATTGAGTAACTCCTACTTGTCTTATGTGTGATCATATTGAAGGTTTTTGAATGTTAGTATTATTGGTCAAGGTTAGTTCAATTTTTAGGAGATTGTTAGTTCTAGGATATGAGAGATTCTTTCCAACTAGTTGGCTCCTATTGGGGTGTGTGGTTAAGATATTCTCTGAAGAGTTTGATAGTGTAATAAGATTTAATGCATTTTTAAATGTACAATTATTTGTTCAATATATCACTCAACATGATTTTGGTTTGTGGAAACCATGGTCTTCCATTATTCTACATCCTTCCTTTCTATTCATTACATTCCATGTTCTCTATGTCATACTTCCTTTCTATTCATTACATTTCCAAATATGTCATTATAAATTTCATATTAAAACTAATTTTAAAAAAATATCATAAAACAAGAAGTTATGGATAAGCATAACATTCAAGTGTAATTGTTTTGAAACCATCATTAATAAAATAAATTAATTATAAATGATAGACATAAAAATCAATTTAAAACTACATGGTAAAACTATTATTATTTATTAATGCATTTGTGTTCCAATTTACAAACTAGTAAATATAAAAATTGAAGATATAGAAATTTGTATAATGTACATAATTTATCTTTAGTAGTAATTGCTTATTTTTTTTCTAATCTGCTACTATTTTAAAACATTTGAAAAATAGAAAACATATAACATTTCATATTGAAAAATAGAAAACATATAACATTCCAATCACTGTTTACTTAATAAATTTCATTAAATAAGATTTAAAAAACTCTAATACATAGCCATTAAAATCTACAAACCTATTTGAAATGAATGTTCAAAGTCAATTTTGAATTGGAAAATTCTGGAAATTCCATGGCTCTACCTATGCAGCTTTAACCCACTTGTGATCTATTGAATCTTGATGAACACTGACTATTTGAGATTATACTCTTGTTGCTCCTTCATGTCCTGGAAGCAAACACCACATTTATTATTAGTATCTTCAAAGCTATTTCTTTATTAGTCCCTGTCGTAGGCATAGAGGGACTATAACGATCGATAATTCGTTGACCTTGTATTAGATTGTCCTTTGACCACAAATATTTCCATATTATCTATTGTTGGAACCAGGGAACTGAAAACATCGATTTTTATATAATAAAAAGTACCATATATGTCATGATTTGAATGGACAATGAATTGGAGGTCTTCTTGTCGGCTTTGCTATTCCCAATGTTATATCTGTTGGCATATCCAAAGTATTTGATCGTATATGGTCTTTTTGAATCATATATTTTCTTATGAATTGGTCAAAGGTGGATTAATGTTAGCATTAGTTCGAATGTTTGCCTTAGCATTTTCTGCTAGGTAGAATACATTTCTCTAGCATATTACTATGTGTGATTTTTTCTTTATTCTTGCATGCTTCAAGAGAACAGGCCAGCCACATTGCATTTTTTCTTAAACGTTTGCACAGGGCTATGCCCTTCGACGATTTTGACAGTATTAAGTGTTTACCTAACAGGTCTGGCAGTCTTAAATGTTTATTGTATAGATGTGTTGCAATACAGTTTCGTTCCATTTTTTTATGTTGTGTTTGCAGTGAAATTGTGTTGAATTGTTCTCCACCGGCATCACTGGTTCAGTGGTTGATGCTTGTTCGTTGGTTCGTTCCATGATTCTTGTTCTTGTTTGATTCAACTTTGCAAATTTGAGGTTCTACAGTTGCAGTTGGACCTTGTTGGCACTAGGAGTCACCTTCAGATTGCATGGAAGGCAATCCCAGTACCCATCAAGTTATATGTGAATAATAGAGTGTTTTAACGGGTCAAATGGAAAAGGACTCAAATGATAATGTTCTAACTCATACAATAGGGCTAGCATGCACCAGCAATTAAGGTCTTGGCTAACTTCTACCAGTAGTTTGGGAGTAAATATGAATAGAGGGAAGACTTGAGTGAGAGGAGTGTAAGGACTGCTACAAACATCAGGTCTACAAAAGTCTAAGGAAGAAAGTTTCTAATCACAAGATCTTCTTGACATCAGAAACTAAGAAAGCTAAATAAACATCATGATAATATAATGATCAAACATCCACCATCACATCACCACCACAATTCATGTGAATCCTTCAAAGCATGAACATTTAGCAACTGAAGCAAACAGACTGGAAAGGAAACTGATTTCTATTAGCCAAAAAGTCTTAAGTCCAGTACATCACTAGATCATAGTCACATCATCAAAATATTACAACATAAAGGGAGCCTTTCTCAACCATCCGACCCTACTAAAGAAATTGATTTGTCTATTTATAAAAAAAGGGGGAAGCAATAGTTGGAGGTACCAGCTGGCCTCCTTCCCTTGAAAATCTCTTAAACATTTATTTTTTCTAACAACTAAGAAAACAACCTATGCTATAAAACAGGAAAATGTTGGTGACTAATCCAGTCATGCTTCTAACTGATTTGATCATCTTTTGTTGCTCAGCTCCTGTTTTTCCATGTGTCCTTTTGGAGCCTGTAGTTGTCCTCAACATGCCCGCTGCTACTTCTGTAACTTTCTTCATCATCAACTTATCAAAGGCTATTGGCCTAGTCCTCCTAGATTTTTGGTGTTTGCTGGAAACTTCCTTGAGTAGGAACTCTCGATAGTGCACCCTAAAACGGAACAAGGAAATAAGGTAGTGCCCCTGTGCTGCTTATATGCACCAACATTTATCCTCTGTTGAAATATTAGGTAGCTTCTGTAGGTAGCACCCCTGTGCTGCATATATTGGGCCTATGTGTAAACCTTCTCCCTGCCAAATATTACGTAGCACCTGTAGGTAGCGCCACTGTGTTGCACTTGTATATTAATTCTGCGCTCTGTGGAATATTACACAAGGCTTTTACGCAGCGCCACTTACGTTGCACTGCATTCATGTTTGGGTAGCAATGCCAAAACACAACGTCTTTGATTCTTGGACATGTGCAGAGCATATTGTGTCCTTCCATGATGACCAAACCATTTTACTTAGGTTCCTTGACTATACCATAGGTAGTGCTTTTACCATTGAGTGAAGCTAACACTTAGAAAAAACTCAAAATCCATATAGCTAAATGCCTAGAAGCCTGTATAGATGGAAAAGATAGTATTTCCATATTATTTAACCCTCCCAAAAAGGAACAATCCCCAAAAATGGAGCTTACCCCTTACCAACTATTTTGTCATTTTGACACTTAGCCTCACACTCTTTCTGGTAGAAAGATTATCTTCAATTGACTTGGAAGACTTCTTTTTCTTAGCACTGGCAGGCTTCTTCAATGTAGTTGTGCTCTCCTTAGCTGTTGGTTTTCCATCTTCAATGGCAACCTCAACCAACACCTGTAAATTCCTTTGGGCTACCTCATCTTGGAAATGCTTCAGTTCTGCCTTTAGCTTCCTGTTCTGAGCCTGGAAGCCTCTGTTCTGCCTATAGAGGTTTTGGAGCTGCCTATGTAGGGGTTGAGTCCTCCTTGTTGCAAATATTGCCAAGTCAAGGGTATGATTGTAGCCATCCATAAGCTCTGCCATCTTGACTCTTTTAGACATGGCTTCCTTTTTCAATTTAGCCACTTCTTTTCTTGACTCCTTAATTTGTCTGATAAGTCTCTTGAAGGTATGATCACTAGGGGGATTAGAGACATGCACAGTCTCAGTAGGCTTCTTCCATCTGTATAAGAATTTCATGTGTGTTTCATTAGTCTTCTCAAAACCCTTTCCTTTATGCTTCTTCTTTTGCACAACAACTTCTCCTTTGCTCTTCATGGGCTCTTCAAAATCTTTCACAACGACTTCATCATTCCTCTCCAAAAGTCTTTTGGTACCTTTACCCTTCTTCCTCCGAATAGGGGTTTCTGATTTCTCCTCCACAGGCTTTTCAATGATTTTGTATTTCTCCTTATGCATAGGGGTTTCTGGTAAAGACTGCTCTTTGAAATATCTCCCTTGCCATGGGCTTTGTGTCAAAAAGGTGCATGTCCACAGGTTCTGTCCTAACTATCCTACCACCTTTGTGTTATTTCTTCGATTGAGGGGTCTCCATGACTCGAAATGATGGTTCTTGAGAGGCTTAATGGATGCTACTGACCAAAAAGATTCAATTCAGGTTTCAAATGCACAAAGATGGCCCTTAAAATTGACAGTGCTTAGAAAGTTGAGCTTGACTATGGGAAATAGACCTTTATACTTGTACAGGCTTTTTAGAGCGTAGACTGTGAAGGGGTAATTCAGAATGGCTCTTTGTATAGGATGAAAGGGAGCAAGGAAAATAGAGAGGGTATGAGCAGTGCCTCTGGGTAGTGCAACGCATACATAGAGGATAAGCTATTACAGGCTTGCGACTTTAATGGTTAAAGAAAACGACAGTAATCAGACAATGGACATGGGCAAGGACGTTCATAGGTATGCAAATATGGCTTCCTTACTACCCTGCAGGCTTAACAAACTGAAAACCCGAGCAGAAATTTCCTGTGAAAATTAATATGCAAAGGAGGCTGCACAAGATACCTGTAAAGTCGACACCTATTGAGATCTTCAGCGCGATATTAGGATGAAATTGAAGAAACTTTGGCCCTGGAATCTCTCACAGCATCAGATCTAGTGGACACGTGGTCGCCTGATCGAAACTAGAAAACTTACGTAGTGCATCACTGTTGAACTTTTCAAAATTTAGAAACTATTACCAAGGATCATAAATGCAAGATCTTTTGAAGGCATTTTAACTGACTTTGGCACTAAAAACAAGGGACACGGTCTCAGTTGTGGAAATCATGACTTGGAGTGGATGGATGATAAATGTGACAGGCACTACGGAACTGCATGATGAGTAGGCAACGCTTCCAAATCAAAAAATGATTGGACAGGTAAGCAAGTACAACGAGTCATACTTACTAGGTCATGAGTGAAGAGGAAGAGGAGTCACATCAGTTTAGCAATGGGAGGAGTCAATTTAGGGACAAGTCATGATGGGGACCAAAAATGATTCATGAGTTAAAGAGTTTCTAGAACCATAAACCAAAATGAGGACCAAACAAGAACTATGACTCAAAACTTTAATCTTCTAAGATGAATCTAACATCAAACTTTAAGAGGATGAGACTCAAAAAATTAAAATCTAAGGCTTAAAAAGTATTAATCAAACTAAAGACCCAAGGCAACTTAGTGTGATAACATTGGCTCCACAAGGGATGGCATGCCCCCTGCGGGCTGCCAAGAATGAGTAGATTTAGTGCCTTATCCTAGGGCTATGGGGTCAGTTATTGGAACACTAAAAAAAAAAATTGATATTTACAATGGCATGAGAAGCCATTCAAGGCTCAAGCAAAGTAATTTTTCAGGAAATGCCCATTTATAGGGCCACCAAACACTTCTTCATTCTCCATATTCTGTAACTTGAAAGTGTTATTAGAGAATACCTCAGAGATTTTGAAAGGATCGGTCCATAAATATTCAAATTTACTGTGCTTGACTTTATCTTTCCTCGGTGCATCCCACTTAAGCACCAGATCGCCCAATTGAAAATCCTCTTTGTTCAGCTTCTTGTCGAATGCTCGCTTGATCTTCAGTTGATGATCATATGCCTTATCCACAAGTTGTTCTCGAGTCTGTTGCACCTCAACCAACTGTTGAATCCTCCTGATCACATGATCTGGCTCCCCTTGATAATCTTGGAAGAATTTTGCCATAGGTAATGCAAGTTGAGAAGGAAAAACTACCTCAACTCCATATACCAGCTGGAAAGGGGAAAGTCCCAAGCATATTTTCACTGTCACTCTGTCAGCCCATAGAGAAAATTTGAGTTTCAAATCCCATGCCTTTTTGTTATCCTCTAACATCTTTTTAATAATCTTTATAATGCTTTTGTTCGAGGATTTTGCAATCTCGTTTCCCTGCGGGTAGTAAGGGGTGGAATGAATCAAAGTGATCCCAAGCTGTTCACAAAACTGAATTAATGGTTCATCCTTGAATTATGCAACATTGTTAGTGACAATTTTGTTCGGGCAGCCAAACCTCGCCATAATGTCTTCAAGGAAACCAATGATCACTTTGTGGGAAGCATTCCTAGTAGAAATAGCCTCTATCCACTTACTGAAGTAATCTGTGGCAGTCAAGATCCATCTATGTTGGCCACTGGAAGCGGGGTGAATTTTGTCGATAAAATCTAGGCCCCACTCTTCCTGAAACTGCTACGGGCTTTAATGGCAAAGACTTAAGCTGTTGCTTTCCATAAAATTTTCGACACTTATCACATGCTCTGATCTTAGCACAAACATCCGTGAAAAGACTAGGCCAGAAATACCCAGCCCTGAGGATCTTGTAGGCAGTGGTCCTCCAAAAATGATGCCCCCCACACAAACTATCATGAAAATCAGACATAATCTTTTTGGCTTCTTGCTAGTCTAGGCATCTCAGTAGCACTCCCAATGGATCCTTCCAATACAAAATTTGATCAACCAAGAAATAATTTATTGATTTGATTTTTAATGCTCTCACCTTGTTCTTTTCCATACCACTTGGAGGTTGTAAATTCTGTAAGAAAAATATAATGTCCTTGTACCAGCTGCAATCTGCCAATGCAGGGATGATTTGAACACCTTCGTCGTTTAATTCAGCCTGCTTCTTTTCTGCACATGAGCTAACGAAATTTACCGCCAACGCTGAGCAATTCGATTCAACCAACAACTTGTCTAAACCCTAACCTTTAACCAATTTGGTAGGCCTAATATCCAAATCAAATTCAAGTAGTTTAGCAATCCACTTGCTGCATTTTCCATCAATATCAGGCTGAATAAAAATTTCTTTTACAGCAACTGATGGAACATAAGCAATAACTCTTGAGTGCAACACATAAAATCTGAAATACTTAAGAGCTTTGACCAGTGCATAGGCTTGATTGTCCATAATGTCATACTTTAGTTCTGCATCTCTTAATGCCCTACTGAAAAAGGCAATGGGTTGTTCTAAGCCTTCAACGTTCTTCTGCAATAAGATTTCTTCTACTGTATCAAAAGAGGCAAAAGAAAAAATAAGAAAGTCCTTGGAGTAGTCAGGGCTGACAAGAACCGAGGCTTCTGTTCAAATTTTGGAAATTGACACAAAGTCTGATTTCCCAATTCTTTTTTCTTACTGGGACCAAATTGTCTACCCATTCGGAATACCTCAAAGGAATGATAATTTTTTCATCTAAAAGCTTCTTAATTTCTTTCTCCATGATAGGAAGCAACATAGGATTGATTTGCCTCAACTTTTGCCTGAAAGGTTTGGTGTTTTATTTTAATGGAATCTTGTGCTCTATTATGTTTATGTCATAAGTTATGAGATCTTCATAAGTCCAAGCAAATACATCAGCAAATTCTTTCAACAACTTAGTGTATTCTTCCCTCTGCTTTTATGATGGGTTGCTTGACAGTTTGACGTATTTTGGATCCCTTTCAGTGCCCACATTGCACTCAGTGATATCAACATCATCAGTGGATATCTTCCCTTTCAATTCCACATCATTCCCATCAAATAATCTTTCCAAAGGAACGAGTCCCTTTGGTATATGATTTCTAGGCAACTGCACAATATGATGATTAGCAATTTTATTAAGGAAAACATCAGCATGAGGAGTGATTTCTGGATCATGATCCTGATCAATGTGTAATGAAGAAAATTCATCAATAGTCTCAAGAAAAATTTTAAGTTCTAAATCATCTTCGAACACCTTCCAATATTTTACATTGTCTGGTATAGAAGGCTTGTATTTGACTTCTACATCATACTTGATTTTTGGTGGTATGGGAATTCTGAAGTTGCGTACTGAAACAGCCAAAGAATCAACCACGGTATTCTCTTCTCTAAGAATGAATGATATAATAAAAGAAGAGAAAAAACTGTACACTAAATCCCATACTTCATTTCTGTAAGATCTAAGCCTAGGATGCTTTGTTTGATAAAGATTTGTAATCTGATGGACTATCAATTTAGTATCCCCAAATACTGATATCTCCTCTATCCCCATGTATTTTTCTACCCTCAAACCCAAGACAAGAGCCTCATACTCTGCCACATTATTAGTAGTCTCAAATTCTAGTTTATATGACAAAGATATAGTTTCTTGAGTTGGTGAGACAAAGATCACCCCAACACTAGCACCTTCCTTGGAAGAAGCTCCATCAAAGAACATTTGCCAGACAGAAGTAGTTAGAGAATTCTCTTCAGAAAATTTGATGGACTTTTTTCTGATTTCTAAAGGGGCTTCCGGCACATCGGTGAGCTATAAAATACTAGATCCTAGATCTGTATCAAAAGAAAAAATAGGATGATTGGTGGGGTTTTCTTCATCACTAATGATGTAAGCCAATTGGGCTTCCCTGCAAAGTCTTATATGCTCTCCCCCAAAAACAAGAATAGTAGCATAAGAAAGATCCATCTGCAAGGTTCCCCCAAGTCTTTTTATCCAGGATCTTGATAAGAGCATACCAAACTTGGGAGGAACATCGACAACTACAATATCCATAAGTATACTCTTCATGGACAGCTGAAATAAGGTCACCACCATATCCTTAATGACTCCAAGACATTTGAATTTTCTGGAGTCAAAAGAATATAAATCATGATAGGTCTTTGTGACTTCTAACCCAAGTTCACCCATAACAGATGTTGGCATAAGATTGTCGGATGCCCCTAAATCCATGAGAAAATTGTGTAGCACCTTATCATGTATATTCAATGAAGTATAAAAATGTGGGGATGAGTCATCTCTGTCTTCTATCAAAGGACCTAAAATCACTGTTGGTTTTTCATCTTGTAGATTTATGGAATCAGTGGCATTTGAAGATGATTTTGGTTGTAACATTTTGGATAAATATTTTCTAAAATCCTCATTTTTTATCAATTCCAAAAAAGGTACAGGGATCTTTATTTTCTAGATCTCATTCTCAAAACTGAAGGAAGGGGAATTCTTCAAGATCTCTCTGGTTTCAGGAGGAGGATATTTGATCAGAACTAGTGGCTTTTGAGAGTCTTTTTCCTTGTTTCTCACTTTCAAAGCCTTGGCAGGATCTTCTTTCTGAACTAGTTGATTAGGGGCTTCAGTTTTTTCTTCATTCTTCTTAGATCTCAAATTATATCTTCTAGTATTCTCCTTTGCTTTCTCCCCCTTTCTTAACTCATTAATTTGAATATCCATTAAATATTTCTCATAAGAGGATTGAGTCAAGTGTGAGGATGGGGAAGTATCACCTAAACAGTGATTCTCAGGATCAGCTTCAACCTCCTCTTTTTCTTCATCTGCCACTAGATTATTTTGAAAAGGAGCTTGTACCCTCTGATCATCTCTCTCTCTGTTTCTGGGAAGGATTTGCGGAGCATTGTTGGGTCTCCTGAAATTACCTCTGTTTTCATTGTTTTGAGAATTTCTATATGGTTGTCTTCCTTCTGATTTCAATTTCTCAATTTCAGTGGAGAGATATTTTACTAATTTGGTCAACTCATCTACTTGAGAATGGACAACAGAGGAATCAGAAGTTGAAGCTTCATCTTTGTTTTTTCTCCTATCCCTATCGGATTTTCCCCTGAGTTTATCTGATGCCACTATGTTGGATTTTACCTCTAAGGCAACATCTTACATATGAACCAAATAAGGTGACCTTCTTTCTCTCAAAAGGAGGCAAAATTCGGAATCAAAAGCACTGGCATAAGTTATTTTTTCCATGGTTTTAGTGGGTTTGATCTCATCAGGGATTTTCTTGTACATTTTGTTAAATCTTTTAGAAAAGTCAGAGACAGACTCTCCTTCTTTCCTTTTTAAAGATCCAAATTCAGTGATGTAGTACAAAAAATCCTTTTTGTCACCCCAATGCCTCAATACCAGTAATGGATCCAGGGGCCAAACCCCTAAACCACTTCCTAGCCTTGCCAAATAGGCTTTGGATGAAAACCCTCATCCAAACATCTTCATTTCCAATATTTTGGTTATCTGCATAGTTATAGAAGGAAACAAGATGTTCCTTAGTTGTTACATATTCTTCTCCTGTAAAATTAGGCATGTATTTCAAATAATCTCCAGGGGGAAGAGCATTCAGTGGCTGAGGTAAAAGTAGAGGAGCATATCTTGCAGCCACTATGGCATCCATCCTATTAGCAGGGGGGTTAACAACTGCCATTTGATTTTGGATTCTTGGTGAACAAGAAGGAGAAGGATACTTGATTGTATGTATAGTAGGAGAGGAAGGAATGGATGAAGGGGGGGGGTTCAGTTTTCACAATAGGAGGTTGAGTTTCTGAAGAGGATGGTAAGGTCTAGGAGGGAGATGAAGTTCCTACTTCTATGGTAGCAAAATTTTTAACAGAAACAAGTGTAGCAAAACCTAAAGTAGGGAATTCTTCAAGACTATCAAGACTGAAACACTTCTCAATATCAGGGGGAGAAAATATATAAATGTTTTCCTCTCTCAATTTAGTCTCAAAGGAAGAGTATTCAACAGGAAAATCTTCAAAATCAAGCTTTTTAGATACTTCAGTAGTGTTGGACACACCTACCATACTTAGAGGGGGGGTGAATGAGTGTGGGGCTCTTTTTCCCAAAACTTCCCTCTTGCACAAAAACTCATCAATTAGCATTCAACATTTATTCATTACCCATTGTTGTCATTT
>SNQJ01S0070589.1:47450-60707 GCA_010110895.2 Picea sitchensis
ACAAATATTTTTTTTTTTATAATCTCAATAAATTTAAAATTAAACTCTTAATCTTTAAAACATTATTCAAACATACACCTATCTTAAATCATGATAGAATATAATGATACTTTAAATTTTTATCAATTTTTTAATTTTATTTTTTTCAATTTAGAATATATTTATCTAATTTCCTAGGATGTAAATAAACAGATTTATAGCTTGAAATCTTTTTTTTGGATATAAAAATTCAAAACCTCAAAAGTATTTAGCAAGAGTGAAACTAATATAAGATGGTTTTCCTTGAATAAAAGTGATGACTAATTGATTATGTGTAAAGTAATATTTGATATCAAACTGATGAATAACTAACAATCCTCCATCCTGCATGAACCGAGAAACCACAATATCAGCAAAGAAAATGTTAGGTGGATTGTGTATTAAATAAGTGAGGCTACCAACAAGTTGTAGATAGAGTGTAGCATTAATCTTATGAGAATCACATTCTTTGGTTAGCTTCACTCTTGATTGATAAGGTGTAGCACATGGTTTACAGTCACCCATCTTTAATTTTTGTAATAGAGCCAAGTCAACTTATATTAGTAGATAGCAATCAATAATAACTGTCACTATTACTAATTGATAGAGTAGTTTAAAAGTTCTATCTTTTGGGGTTTTTTTGTCACTTTTTCTGTTTGATTTTGCTCCAAATCCGGTGATGAATGATTGGATCTGTAGATTTAAATGGCTAAATTAATATAATCCAATGCTGCCCACCAACATTTCAACCACGAAATCACCGAACCGTTCTTTCATCCGGCTCGAACCACTGAACTATTGCTATTTTAGATGTCGTCGGAAAAAGCTGCGCGAGAAGAGGAGGCCGATCAGTTGAAGGATGAGGGACGGAAGGGAACGAACAGCCGAAGGAAAGAGGAAGTCGTGATTGATGTAAGCCACTTTTTACGATCTCTTTGCTTTACTTTAAAACCCAACTGTACGTTGGACAATAATCTTATATCAATCTCAGAAAAATCTTGCACGTGAATTCTTAGTGCATATTTTATTATTTTATCGTATATTTTTTTATACTTTAGTTTACGATTATTCTTATTGCATATTTTATTATATTTTAGTTAACTGGACGTTGGACAATAATCTTATATGATTCTCAGGAAAAAATCTTGGACGTGAATTCTTATTACAATGGACAATAATATCATATCTTTCTCAAAAAATCTTGCGCGTCCATTCTTATCACATATTTTATTACTTTATTATATTTCAGTTGGCCTAAAAACATCAAAGAGGAGTGAGCATGTTAACAAAATAGATATCGTTATTTACCAACTTGCAAAAATGAATGAGTTTTTTTTATTTAGTAAAATGTTTTTATTTCATTTTAAATAAGAATATATAATAGTAATAACTAAATATTAAACATAGTATTAACATCTATCTATTCAAAATACTTCAAAAAATCTATTCAAAATACTTCAAAAAATCTAGTGGACACTTCATCCATTATCATCTTAAAAAAAATCTAGTGAACACTCCATCCATTATCATGGATATTCAAATTTTTATGTAGTTAATATGTTAAAAGAGCGTGCATATTTATGAATTAAGGATGATGAACTAAGGATGATGAGTAAAGAATGAAAGTAACCAACAAAAATAAATAATAATAAATAATAGAAAATAGTGTTAAGATAATGCTATTAATAATATGAAGAAATTAAAAAAGATTAAGGAGAAAAGAAGAAATGGAGAATTAGGTTAAATTTATTTTATTGAAATAATAAAATGAAAATATTAGAAAATTAAGGAAAACAGAGAAAGTGGAAAAGGTAGAAAAATGTTTTAAATAGTCACATTTGAAAAGAAAAGAAAGAGAGGAGGGAGAGCCGATAGATAAGGGAAGTTTCTTGAATAAAACAAAAATAAAAATGACTAAATTAAAAAAGATATACAAGCCTTAGAGGGAAATTTTTTTACAATAAGGAAATCACTTTGTTTTCCTTTTATTCAAGAAGCTTTCCTTACGTGTCCCTACCCTCCACTTTTCAAAGCCTTATGACTATTTAAAGAAAAATCTATTTTTTCAACTCTCTTTTTTCCTTAATTTTCTAATATTTTTATTTTATTATTTCAATAAAAACAAATTTGACTTACTTCTCTATTTTTATTTAGTTATTCTTCTTATTTTATTCATATTATTAATCTCAACTATTACATTGTCTTAATGGCTACTTTTTATTATTTATTATTATTTTAGTTGACTATCCTCACTCTCTCCTTCAATGATCACTCATCATTCTTAGATTATAAATAAGAATATCAACACTCTCTTTTAACATGCACGATCTTTTGATGTTCTTGATGATGGGTTCTACTGGAAACATTGGAGTTTCAAAAACGTTTTACATAATTTTTATCCAGAAGTTTCTCAAGTATTTCATAGAAGTTTTTATGTAATACATATTCAATGGTGATTTTCCTCTCAACTAAATTTAGTAAAATATTGATAATAGTAAAATAATATGTAAAGATATATTTATAATATTTAAAATATAATAATAAGGATGATTTTTTTCCTCAAGAAAAAAAAAATAAATTTATTTGATGAAAGAAATTTACATTCTTCATATACATGTCTCCATGTATTTAAGCGCAAGTACCATAGACCTTACAAAAAGGGCACAAGATCCTATAAAAAAAATTAAGTCCCCCTCTCACCCTGAGCGTAAGTAGGACTACTGAAAGTGACTAGCTTACATAGCAAAAGTAAAAGTACCTAGATAAATGCTTGCCCTCTTCCTGAGGGTCATATACAACAACAATGAAATTGTACAAAAATATAATCCAGTAAGGGAGAATCGACCACAAGTGGTTCCCCGAACCTTGAGATGAAGGAGATCCATAGGACCAAAATATACCGTAGGAAAAGAGAATTGAAAAAACATAGCTATTTCAGAGGTGCAGGCCCCAAGCCTACTGCATATAGAATTGGACCAAATGAATTCATCGAACCATTCCAAAACTCTAAACATTCCCACTGCCCCAAAGAAATCTGCAAGCCTTTCTTAGAGAGGGCATCTACCTCCCTGTTTCTTTTCCTGTAGACATGTCGAATGGAATAGGCATCAAAAGAAAGAAGAATTCTAAAGATTTCTTCAATTAGAGGACCAAGAAGAATGTTATGTCATTGTTGGGTTTTCTAGATCCAGTTGATAACTAGCAAAGAGTCTCCAAAAATCTGTAAAGAGGAAATATTTTTATCCGCAACAAAGAGGAGAAGGAGTTTTAGAGCCATTAGTTTTGTGTGATTGTTTGTACCTGGCCCAATACCCATAGAGATTTTAAAATAGCGATTTTGTATGAGGAAGATGACAACTCCTCCTCCAAAACTTTCTCCACTGTTCTGAGAGGTCCCATCGAAAAAATCCCAAGGCTGACTTTGGTCTAGCTTCTTCAATTATTTGCCTATGTCTTCTCACTTATTTCTCTTGGGGGAAATGTGTCAGAATGTTGATCCCTTGGGCTACTATAAGTTCAGGAAGGGACTCTTTTTCTTTGAAAATTGCAGCATTTTTGGCAAGCCATATTCCCCAGAGTAGAATCAATGGCATCACTTTTATACCTTTAAGTGTGGGAATCAACAACCAAGCTTCCCATGCTTCCTCGACTGAGTCCCCTTCCCATCGAAAATCATGCTCTATTATTTTTTAGCATTCCTTCCAGCATTGGCGAGAGAAAGCACAATTTATGAAAATATAATTGATGAACTCTTCATCGTTATTACAGAGAGTGCACCATCCTAGCCCTTCCACCTTACATTTTTTCATTCTATCCCACATGTGGACCCTTTTCTTGATCATACACCACATGAAAAGCTTTTCCTTTAGGGATAATTTGACCTTCCAAATCCCTTTCCACCACTAAGAAGGTTCTTGTTGTTGGAGCTCAATGATAAGATGCGAATATCCCAGCTTAGAAGAACAATCCACAAAGGGTGAATGTTGCCACACCGATTCATCCCCCATGTCATAGATTCAGATGTGTGCCCTTTGAAGGGATTCAATGTGATGGTCCCAAGCTTCACTGAAGAGATTTCCTAGCCCTACTTGAGCCACATCCTTCCAAACTTGACCCCAAACGTTTGTTCTTTTTACATATGACACTTGGTATAGATAGTGGATACTGTTATCATTCAAAATCTGTACACATTCTTCTATAAGACTATGATTTATACCACTACCAGGCCACAAATCCACTCCAATACATACTTTATTGCCTCTTCCCACCTTCCAATCTAGTCCATCCCCTATGATCCTCGCTACTCCAATCCTTGGTCTTGATCTCCAAGCTCCTCAATGCAACTGAAGTCCTATAAAGACTATCAAAGGAAATATTCCTCCTACTCTGTGATGATTATATAAAACAAATCTAACTATGAAAACTGAAACAAAAATAGATAATAACATGTAGAAAACATGAACTTGAAGGGAATAGGCATTGGAAAGCCAAAGAAGGCACTTACAAATAATGATTGGTGATGCATTCACTTATCCAAGCTCTCTTGATACAAGGGAATTATCAACAAAGCACACGTGGAGAGAAAAATTAGCCCCATAACGCGCCTTTTGAATTATTTTGGAATCTTAAACGCTGGCGTTTCCTGTCAATATTTTTGAACAAATAATTAGAAGAAGATCAAAACAGCTTGGAATCAAACATGATTAGTGAGATCTGGGAGTTTCACTCTCAGACTTTAATGTAACGAAACTTAAGTGGTGATTAGTTTTTTTTTTGGAATCTTCTCTTCTTCGAGAAGATGAGTAGTCGGGGGGAACCCTAGGAGCCCTCTGGGATAAATAGAAGTGTTGTATGCCTGAATGAGGCTGCTGCAAATTAGTAGGAGATTGCTGTGATTTAGTTGTTGCTGAATTTTTAGTTATTTTTTTATCATAGCGGTATCCATTTACATTTGAATGAATATAAAAGAGGAAAATTGATCCAATGCATGGTGTTGCTACTGTTTACAGTTCCCTGCTATTTTTTGTTTTCATGAATGAATGAGTTATGTTATTGAGTATATGAAACTGTGAAGTGTTTGGATAAGTTTCAATTGTTTTTCTTCGTTGAGTTCTTGCAAGGTGTGCATATGATCCACAAGGAGTGCATTGCCAAAGTCTATTTCGACTCAGAATATCAGAAGAGATAGCGTGAAACTTCCATTTTCTAGGAGTGCAAAGAGACTACTGCAAGGTGTGCACAGTCGCCCGCAAGAAGCTAAGTCTTGCATAAGAATCTGTTGCAAGGCGTTCATAGATCCAAAAATCTGACTAAGTGTCGAAGAAACCCTTTAAGGAGTTCAAACTTTGAAGAAAGGACAAGTACAAAGGAGTTGGTGGGAGAAATCCTTCAGGAAGGAGGAGATTTTAAGGTTTTGCAAGATAAACGATCAAGATCCATCCAGGAGAAGCATAATCATTTTGGACCATCAGATCTGGGAGAAGTTTCATGGTGGTTAGTTGTGGGTCCTTTCGGAAATTTGTGAATCGGAGGATTTGGAGTGTAGAAGGGTGAAAAACACCGAGGTCCGGAGCCATGAAGAGATCATATCCATTGGATGGAAGGCTGAGACATGGAAGTGTATAAGCGAGTTCGGGAAAAAGCAGCTTCGAAGAATTTGCGCTAAGAAGATAACGATCTTTGCGAAATCTCAAAGTGCGAAGTAGATCCGAGCCGTTAGTTGTTGCGAGGATATGTGGCAGAGATCCAAATGGTTCGGAGGAAGAGTCCTTCGGAGGGAAGGTAAGGTGGAGTAAATATAAATCCCAAAGACTGAAGGCCGGAGATGATATCAATCGTTAGTTGAGAGGGACGCATGGCGTTGGATCCAGAGGTCGAGAGATATAACCCTCCAGAAGAATTGGGATGAGTGTGAGAAAAGAACTCCCGAAGAGCCAAGAGTCGAAAGAGATCTTGGTAGTTGATTTCCAGGGAACATGCGACACCATATAGTGTCTTCTGGAAGGAGAGTAATCCAGGAGAAAGCATGTGCAGAAGGGTGAAGAATTCCTGAAGGGCTGGGAACCAAAGTAGATATGGACCGTCCAAGACAAAGGGATAGGTGGCACCAGATCATGCGCTCCAGAGCATAAGGGCTTCATAGGAACTAGAGAGTGGAGATGCAAGGACTCGCGAAGCCCAAAGTCGCGAGACCATCAGGACCATCCGTGAAGTTCGACACATGACAGGGTATCCTGTAGTCCGGTGAGTAGGAAATCCGGGGGATTGGAGGTGTGGTCCTTCGAAGAGCTCTGAATCCTGGAGTTGCGAAGTGGAGGATCAACCATCGATTTGGCAGGAGGATAGGGGTCATCCGATTGGATTCAGAATTCATCACTCCACGAGTATTGTGTGTTGGAGTGGCCAGATCTCCCAAAGCCTAAAGTCCGAAGCGCTTAATGGGATTAAGCCCCGGGTCATAGCCCGAGGTCTCATGTGGAGAAGGGATAGAAGAAAGGAGATAGCGCCCAAAATTTCAAGATCATAAAAGCGTTAAAGAAAAGGGATAGTGGGTTCCATAGGACCCACACCTAATGATAAGAGGGCCCGTGTTTAATTCAATTTAGGGCCAGCCAGGCCTCGAGGAGCTAATCCAGCTCGAGGAGATTAAGATCCTAGATCGAGAGGTCATGCAACCCCAAGGGAGAGTAGGGGGGTCTGCATCAAGTGGTATCAGAGCCTGAAATTATTTTTAGGTAGTGAAAAAGAGCTCGAAGTTGTACTCTGTGTGTGAGAAACTATCAACACAATGCCACAGAGGAGACGTGTGGAGCTACCTATAGCCAATCGCACTATAGAAAGAGAAATGAGAGAGCTTTGTGAAAGATTAGAGGTGATGGAAGCAACACAGAGGAGAGCACCTGATGTCGGGGACATCAGTGATGCAGAAAACGAGGAAATAGAAGTTGAAGAAGTTGTAGGGGAAAATGTTGTCGAGGAACGCTTGTTGAGAGAAGTTGTTAAATTGGGAGCTAGAGCAAAGATAGACATCCCAAAGTATGAAGGCAATTTGTATGCTAAAGAGCTGCTGGATTGGATGAGATCCATGGACAAATATTTCGACTATGAAGATGTCGATGAGGAAAAGAAGGTGAGACATGCTGTCACTAGGATAAAAGGACATGCAACACTGTGGTGGGATGAACTGCAGGCTAAGAGGAGAAGCAAAGGAAAAAAAAAAGATAAAGAATTGGGACAGAATGGTAGCCAAGTTGAAGGATAAGTTCATACCCAAATATTATCAGATAAATCTATTAAGGAAGTTGTAGAACTTGAGACATAATGATATGATAGTGAAAGAGTACACATAAGAGTTCTACAAGTTGAATATCAGGACTGGAAAAAGAGAGAAAGATGAAGAAAAAGTTTCCAGATATATAAATGGCTTGAGATATGAAATCCAGGATGAGATCAACATGATTTTGGTAAGGACAATAAAGGATGCTTATCAGATTGCTCTGAAGGCAGATGAGAAGTTGGCCAGAAAATAGAGTCAACGAAGTAGAGGTAGAAGACTAAACAAATGTAAGGGAGTAGACCATGACAAGGCACATAAAACTAAGAATGAGACTGAGAAACCACACCGTCACTTAGAAAGAGGAGGAAGTTCCCGAGGGAGACAAAGTGGTGGAAGAAATTCTTCTAGAGGAAGAGGAAGAAGCAGAGGAGAAGTAAGGTGTTATTCTTATGGAAAGACATGACACATGTCTTGGGAATATACTGAGAAAAATAAAGAAGGAGGAGGTGAAGATCACATTTCGAAAGAACAGAAAAGGAATGCTGAAGCAGAAGGTGCAGAGGATGGAAAATCCCTGATGTTGAGGAAGGTTCTCTTAAAACCAGAGCCAAAAATTTAAAATCCAGTGCAGAGGAAAAGTTTATTCAGGACAACTTGCAAGACTAAAGACAGAGTATGCAAGGTGATAATTGACAGTGGGAGCACTGATAACTTAGTATCCACAGAGATGGTGGAGAAATTGGAGTTGGAGACAATTGCACACCCAAGTCCATATAAGGTCTCATGGTTGCAAAAAGGACACCAGGTAATGGTAACTAAACAATGCCTTGTTTAATTTCAAAATAGGTGGATATAGATCAGATGAGATTTTGTGTGATGTAATTCCCACGGATGTATGTCATGTTTTGTTGGGAATACCATGGAAGTTTGACAGGAATGTCATTCATGATGGAAGAAGAAATACTTACACTTTGAAAAAGAATGGTAGAACACACATGTTGCTGCCAATAGAAGAGAATAAAGTAAAGGAAGAAGCCAACACAGGCATACTTCTCATGAGTGGGAAGGAACTCTTGAGTGAGGTCAAGAAGAAACAGGAGATGCAGTTTGTTGTGGTGAGGAAACCCAGAGTTGTACTTACAAGTACTTCGATGGATGATTTTCCTAAATAAGTTCAGGAGTTGTTGAATAATTTTGCTGACATAGTAGTGGATGAGTTTCCTAACTCATTGCCACCCATCAGAAGTACTAGCCATCATATTGATTTGATACCAGGAGCAAGTCTGCCAAACAAAGCAGCATACAGATTGACACCCCAAGAGAATGAGGAGGTAAGGAAACAAGTCCAGGATTTATTAGACAAGGATTTGGTCAGAGAAAGCTTCAGTCCATGTGCACTACCAACTGTGTTGAGTCCAAAGAAGGATGGAGGATGGAGAATGTGTACAAAATTGAGAGCCATAAACAAGATCACGGTCATGTATAGATTTCCTTTGCCAAGAATGGATGACTTAATTGATTGTTTAAGTGGACAAAATTTGTTTTCTAAGATATATTTGAAAAGTGGATATCACCAGATAAGGATGAGAGAAAGTGATGAGTGGAAAACAACCTTTAAGACAAATGAAGGGTTGTATGAGTGGCTTGTTATTCCATTTGGCTTAACAAATTCCCCAAGTACTTTTATGAGGTTGATGAATGAAATACTGAAATATTTTATTGGTAAGTTTGTGGTTGTATATTTGGATGATATATTGGTCTTTAGAAAGACTAAATAGGGGCATTTTAGACATCTGACATTAATGATGAGGAGACTACAATAGGAGAAACTGTTGATAAATTTGAAGAAGTCCTATTTTATGAAGACATAACTCATTTATTTGGGTTTTGTGATCTCTTAAAATGAATTGAATATGGATCCAAAGAAGGTGAAAGAAATCAAAGAATGACCATCACCAAGGTGTATATTTGAGGTGAGAATCTTCCATGAATTAGCAAGTTTCTATAGGAAGTTCATTAGAAATTTCAGTGGAATTTGTGCGCCGATATTGGATACAGTGAAGAAGAGGCACAAGTATTTTAAATGGACAGAAGGGGCCGAGATGATTTTCAATATATTGAAGGAGAAGATAACAAAACGACCAATTATGGTCTTGCCAAATTTTGGGAAGACATTTCAAATAAGGTGTGATGCGAGTGGAGTTGCAATTAGAAAAATTTTGAGCCAAGATAATAGGCTTGTTGCATATTTCAGTGAGAAGCCGAATGAGACTAAGGGAAAGTAATCCACATATGATAAATAATTTTATGCCATAATTCAAGCCTTGAAGAAATGGAGGCACTACCCTGATCCAAAGGAATTTGTCTTGTACAACGATAACCAAGATTTACAATTCATAACCAGACAAGAGAAGTTAAACTAGAGACATGCTAAGTGCATAGAATTTATAAAAAATGCAAAAGCTCCATAGCCATATCAGAGAGAAGTTGCAGAGCTCTAGCCAAGAGTACAAACACATAGTTGATCAACATCGCATAGAGCTTCAATTTGAAGTAGGAGATCAGGTTCTAGCACATATCAAGAAAGAAAGGTTCCCAAGGGGAACATATAACAAGTTGAAGATGAAAAAGATATGGCCATGTAAGATCTTAAGGAAGTTTGATGCAAATTCCTATGAGATTGAGCTTCCAGATGATGTGGGAATATCACCCATATTCAACATATCAGACCTGTATCCTTACAAGGAAGATGAAGCATGAGAAACAAAAGATCAAAAAGAGATTCAATGGGAAAAACAATTCCTGTAGCAGAAAATCCACAGATGGAGAAGATCATTGATCAAAGAGTTGGCAAGAAGACTAGAAGGAAAACATACTATGATTATTTGGTATAGTGGAGGGGACACCCCATAGAGGATTCTAGTTGGGTAAGAAAAGAAGATGTTCAGAGGCATGGAAAGACAGTGTAGGAACTTATGGACATGAGTCAATGAATTTTTTCCCAGAGGAGTATGATGCAGGAGCATCGTCAGCAAAGCACACATGGAGAGACAACTTAGTGTTATAACCTGCCTCTTGAATTATTTTTGAATCTTAAACGCTGGCGTTTCCTTTCAATATTTTTGAACGAATAATTAGAAGAAGATAAAAATGGCTTGGAAGAAAACACGATCAATGAGATATGGGAGTTTCACTCTCAGACTTTAATGTAACGAAACTTAAGGGGTAGTTAGTATTTTTTTTAGAATCTTCTCTTCTTCGAGAAGATGAGTAGTCGGAGGGAACTCTAGGAGCCCTCTGGGATAAATAGAAGTTTTGTATGCCTGAATGAGGCTACTACAAATTAGTAGGAGATTACTATGATTTAGTTGTTGCTGAATTTTTAGTTATTGTTTTATCATAGTTGTAGCCATTTACATGTGAATGAATATAATAGAGGAAAAATGTTCCAATGCATGGTGTTGCTATTGTTTACAGTTCCCTGTTATTTTTTATTTTCATGAATGAATGAGTTATGTTATTGAGTATATGAAACTGTGAAGTGTTTGGATACGTTTCAATTGTTTTTCTTGGTTAAGTTCATGCAAGGTATGCATACAGTCTGCAAGGACTGCGTTGACAGAGTCTATCTCGACTCAGAAGCTCAGAAGAGATAACATGAAACTTCCATTTGCATGGAGTGAAAAGAGACTGCTGCAAGGTGTGCATAGTGGCCCACAAGAAGCTAAGTTTTTCATAAGAATATGTTGCAAGGCATGCACAGATCCAAAAATCCGACTAAGTGTCAAAGAAACCCTTTAGGGAGTTCAAACCTCGAAGAAAGGACAAGTACATAGGATTTAGCGGGATAAATCCTTTAGGAAGGATGAGATTTTAAGGTTTTGCAAGATAAGCGATCAAGATCCATCCAAGAGAAGCGTAATCATTCTAGATCGTCATATCTGGGAGAAATGGTGCAGTGGTTAGTCATGGGTACTTTCGGAAATTTGTGAAATGGAGGATTTGGAGTCTAGAAGGGTGAAAAAAATCAAAGTCTGGAGCCGCAAAGAGATCCTATCCATTGACTGGAAGGCTAAGACGTGGCAGCGGATAAGCGAGTTCAGGAAAGAACAACTTCGGAGAATTTGCACCAAGTAGATAGCGATCTTTGTGAAATTGTGAAGTGTGAAGTAGATATGAGCCGTTGGTTGTGGCGAGGATACGTGGCGGAGATCCACATGGTTCGTAGGAAGATTCCTTTGGAGGGAAGGAAAGGTGGAGTAATTAAAACTACCAAAGACCGAAGGCCGGAGCTGATATCAATCGTTAGTTGAGAGGGACGCATGGTGTTGGATCCAGAGGTCCGAAGATATATCCCTCCGAAAGAATTGGGGTGAGTGTGAGACAAGAACTCCTGAAGATCCGAGAGTCGAAAGAGATCCTGGTCATCGATTTCTAGGGAACACGCGGCATCAGATAATGTCATCCGAAAGGAGAGTAATCTGGGAGAAAGAAGGTACATAAGGGTGAAGGATTCTCGAAGGGCTGGGAACTGAAGTGGATCTAGGTCGTCCAATCCAAAGGGACAGGTGCCACCAGATCCTGCGATCTAGAGCATAATGGATTTGGAGGAACTAAAGAGTGGAGACGCAAGGACTCGCGAAGCCTGAATTCACAAGACTATAAGGACCGTCCATGAAGGTGGAAACATGGTAGGGGATCCTGTAGTCCAGTGAGTAGGCACTTCGAGGGATTGGAGGTGTGGTGCTTTGAAGAGCTTCAAAGCCCGGAGTTGCGAAGTGGAGGATCAACCATCGATTTGGCGGGAGGATAGGGGTCGTCTGATTGGATTCAGAATTAGGCACTCCATGGGTATTGTGTGTTTGAGTGGCCATATCTCCCGAAGCCCGAAGTCCGAAGTGCTTAAGGGGATTAAGCCTAAGGTCATAGCCTGAGGTCGCATGTGGAGAAGGGCTAGTAGAAAGGACCTAGTGCCCAAAATTTGAAGATCATAAAAGAGTTAAAGAAAAGGGCCATGAGGTTCCATAGGACCTACACCTAAGGATAAGAGGGCCCGTGCTTAATTTAGTTTGGTGCCAGCCAGACCTTGAAGAGCTAATCCATCTCGAGGAGATTAAGATCCTAGACTGGGAGGTTGCACAACCCCGAGGGAGATTAGGGCGGTGTGCATCATCTCCTTGTCCAACCCTTGCATGAATATTGACATCAAAATGTTGATGCTTCCCCCAGAATCAAAGGTTTGATACCTCAATTATACCCCCCTTCACCTTGGAAATACCTTCAATATATAGGTTTGAGAGGCACAACGACCATGAGAAAACGAAGGATATGGTTGAGGATATGGATCCTTAAGGTTGGGATTATATCCTAATATGAATACATAGCATAGGGGCCAAACACAACCAATCTCATCCCTAGATATATGTCCCTTAAAAAGAGGTGGAGGATCCCATGATTCCCTCTAACAAGACTGACACTCCCCTAGAGTTGAACACATGGTGCCATACTATAAAGTGGCAATCCTCTAATGGAAAAGGGGGCACCACCGCATGAAATGACACTCCCCCAACATGGCTAGGGGGGATCCACCCTTCATAAATTCCCAAAATTGATTGAATTTTCCAAGAAAAAGGTGTGTTTCTGCTGTCAGATGAGAGGGATTCTTGCAACATGACTTAGGGATTGTGAAAAATATTTTCATGTTTTCAAGGTGTTGCAAAAATTAGAAAAGTGAATGTCACAGTTGGTAAGGTGCATACAACACTTGCAATAGTGCATGCGACACTTAACAAGGTGCATATGTCACTTTTCTACACTTAGGGTGAAAAACTCAAATGTGACATTTTGGTGTGTAACATATGCCCCATAAAGTGTGAGGTCAGAAGATAAACTGATGGCCAAAACACTTTATAAGTTCTTCAATGCAAGGCTTCTAGAGTAGGATAACTTAGAATAAGTTGTAA
>SNQJ01S0070590.1:0-28604 GCA_010110895.2 Picea sitchensis
AAATGCTAAAGAGGTTCGGAATGGAAGATTGCAAACCAGTTATCACTCCCATGCAAACTAGTTGCAAGTTGAGCAAAGATGATGATTCAAAGTATATGGATCAGAGGCAATAGAGGTCAATGATTGGTAGCCTACTATATGTGACAACATCCAAACCAGATGTAATGCATGAAGTTAGATAGGTGGCACAATTTCAAGCAACACTAAAGGAATCACATGTATTAGAAGTGAAGAGGATCTTCACATATCTCAAAGGAACGGAAGAGTTTGGATTATGGTATCCAGAAGGAAAGGATCTATCACTTATGGCCTACATAGATGCATATTGGAAAGGTCGTATTGATGACCGATGAAGCACCAATGGAGCAACATTCTACTTGGGTGAGTGTTTAGTATCATGGCTAAGAAAGAAACAATCATCAGTGTCCTTATCTACAACTGAGGCAGAGTATATTGAAACAACATCATGTTGTACATAGGTTCTTTGGATGAAACAAACTCTGACAGATATACATGTTGATTATGATGAGCCCATTCCAATCTATTTTGATAATACACATCAGTATCTCAAAGATCCTGGTGATGCACTCCAAAACGAAGCACATTCCAATGAAGTATCACTTTCTACGGGAGAAGGTTTCAGAAAAGAACATCAAAGTTGAGTATGTGGGCACAAAAGAACAAGTGGCAGACATTTTTACAAAACCACTTCCATGGGCAGCCTTTGAATATCTTCACCAAAGACTTGGAGTTATTTCCACTCCAAAATGAATGATTTTTAAATGATTATCTTATATGTCTTAGATGTACACGAGGAATCACCATAAGAGGACAATTCAGTTAGGGGGAGAAACCCCAGATGGAAAGATACCTTTGTCATTGATGACAAAAGAGGAGAGATTTATCAGATGCAAAAGGACAGAGGCATGGTTCCAGGGGAAGTAGATTTATCAGTTGTGGAGGATAGAGGCATGGTTCCAGGGGGAGCAAATCTATCAGATGCAAAGGACAGAGGCATGGTTCCTGGGGGAGCATGAGTGATATGTTTTCAGTATTGCATCAAAGTGTTTCCATCAATGCCAAAGGGGGATATTGTTGATTAAGGTTGGTTGTCATTGATGTCAACCCTTGAAGAAATCCATGTAGCACAAAGGTTTGGGTAATGGACCCAAGGTTGTTTGATGTAAAGATGACTCATTATTGTCTTGTCATGGTTGATAAGAAGTAAAGATGGATGAACTCCAAAGTGGTCCCCTTATGGTGAAATCCCTCACGGGAAGACGCTTTGCGGAGTGAGAGAACCCATGCTTAATTTTGGAATAATGAGATGAAGGACAACGAATTTTTCAGTGAAACTATCCTATATGGATAGTGCTTGTCATGCCATTTCCGGTGGTATGTGGAACATCACATAACTCCTCCCGGTTAGAGATTTATGACCATTTGAAGTTGGAGAACCCCTCATAAGTCTTATAGAAACCCCCAAGGGTCAAAGTGATTTGCAAAAGAAATTATTTTAAATGAAGAAGCCCTAAAATAAGGAAAGTGTAAGGTTGCATGAAGATATAAATAAGAGGCAAAGATCACTCATTATACACACACTTGTACATATTGTATATCTATTTTCGTGTGTAAATCTTCTTGTAAATACTTGTGGATACATATGAAGTGGTGAACGTCTGAGGTAGCACGAAGGGTTGACGACAAAATTCTCAAAATTATAGAAAAATCCTATTTTATGAGGTGTACATGGTTTGGCTGTGTACAAGGTGTGTACATGTTGAGTTATACGTGGGTTTTCTGTGTACAAGGTACGTACATGTTGAGTTATACGTGGGTTGTTTGTGTACAAGGTGCATACATGTTGAGTTATACACGGGCTGGAAGTGTATTAGGGTGCGTACATGTTGGAAAATCCATGGAAAATTGAAGAGATGAATATGGAAAGGTTCTAGATTCTGAGATCAAGCTCCCAGGAAGATCTAAGGTGCTAAGATACATCAGATCCATCCATTGGTTCAAAAGGTATGTCTTATTTCTATGAATAGTTGTATTTTGATGTATGCATGAGGAATGACAATGGATATTTGAGGGTTCTCCCTAGAGATACTAGTGGCTTCATGGGATCTTTTGCATAAGTCATATCTATAGAAATACAGTGTTGGTATATTCATCATTGATACTTCTTGTGAGGCACATCTTGTATTTCTTGGCATATGGCTAAGAATGTTTATGGTACATGGTTGAGAGATAGTATTTGTGTAGTAGTTGATGTATTGAGAGACTAAATATCAAAAATGGGTTGATGAATAAGATCATGTGAGGGATATTATAATTGTTCATGATTACACATACCTATATGACACATGACTAGAGAGATACATACTTTCCTTGAGTAAAGGTTATCTATGAGGATGCATGGACAAGGTACAGTTACAGTCTGGATACATTGACAGGTTACAGATCTATGTGAAATAAGTTACAAAGGATCAGAAGTTTTCAAGAAAAAGGAAACCCTAGTTTTTAGAAGGCATACGCAGGCTGCATACAAGTTGTGTAGTGTACATACGTGGGCTTCATAACAGATAGGGCACGTACATACGTGGGTTGCAGCAGTACATGTCAATTATATGTTGTATTTTTGTATATACATGTTCAGGTCAGGTACAAATTGATTACATGGGAGTTGTACAAATTGGATAAATGTCAGTGGTATAGGTTGATACAGTTGTACATCATTATATCTCATAGTGACAGGTTGACAGTGGTTCCATCATTCTATTTATACTTCAGGGTGGTTGGACGGGGCAAGGAAAGGTGGTTGTAATCACCTTCCGGTTGTAGCCGAAGAACATAGGGGGTTGTTGCCTACTTCTTGTTGTAGCCATAGAATTGGGGAGTTGGAGCTTCCCCCATGTTGTAGCCTGAGAAACTAGGGGGTTGGAGCCTCCTTCCAGTTGCAGTTGGAAAACAAAGGAAGTTGGTGCTTCCAATGAATGTAATTCTTCAAGACATATAAGAAAAAACATTATGTGGTTTTCTCCCAATTTGGGTTTCCACGTAAAACACTGGTGTATTTTGTGTGTGTGTGTGTGATCATTCATTTCTTATTGATCATTATTGGATAATAATTCTACATTGATATAACACTTGGAGAAAAAGGTTTATAACTACGCTATTACTAATTCACCCCCCCTCTCAGTAATCCAACACTCCTAACTAGATCTTATTTAGAGTTGGATTAGAAGCATTATTTTAGTTAGACTTAGTGGTAGTTTGACTCAAGATACTCTTCTATGTGTACAACTATTCTCTCAAGTTATTATTTCTTTCTATTTTAAAAATCCCTTTTATTAATTTCATGCACACATGTGCATTTTATCCAACCTTTAAATTTTAATCCCCATTTTTCTAGAGTTTGATTATCTCTCAAATATTTTAACTTATGTCATTAGTACTTTATTTAAATTTAGAATTATAATTAGTCTTAGACTTAGGCTTAGACTCTCGTTAGGCTTCTAATTTATAATTTTACCGTTTAATTAATTATTTTATTTTAACAAGGTCTAAACATGTCAATGTTTTCTAGGCCACATAGATTTATTGACTCATGTTTTAATTACGTGACGTGCCCTTCAAGACACACCTTCGTGCTCCAAGGGTGCCACTCAACTTGGACTGATTTTGGAAGTTTGTCTAACCCTTGGAGTCAACACTCCACTCGGTCGAACTTGTGATAGATAAAGGGCTTCTAGGGAATAAGTATTCTTCCTTATTGCGCTCCCCTTAGAATTATTTGTGAGTGACTTTCTAAGTCCTCCCTCATGACATTGTGGACCTCTCGAACTAGGTAATAATTAACCTACATTTCAGGTCACCATGGGAGTGCTAGTAGGCTATGACAGGGACACTGCCACACCTATCCCTCAAATGTATGGTTTATGTGCATGGCCCCTTTACTCCTTATGTGAGTCGGATTAGCAAGTATCGTCAATCTTGCATCCACTAAAAAAAATAGTTTCAATAATACATATACATATATCATACTGTAATCAATCATATATCACAAGTGCGTAAAATGAAATACTTAAATAAAATGCAATCCTCTCCCTGACTCAATATGGAGTCCAAGGAAGTCCATTGATGCCATCGGCATCCATAACATCTCATGTGTCCTGCACACTCAAGAGAACTCATCAATAATACATGTCAATACATGTACATATGAAAGTAACCATGAATTACAATACATCATCAATATCATATATAACTCATAATCGAAACAAAATCATAATGTATTATAGCCAGATCACTTGCACCCAAGTGTCCTCAAAGAATAAGTCAACAAGTGTGATCAATAGTACAGGATGGTACAAATTCACTTCCAGTTGGATATTACCTTAAGTACATGCCCAAATTCACTGGAGAAGAAGATATTATTGTAGAAGAATAGGTTGCTTCCTTTTACAGTTATGTAGATAAAATGAACATTAAAAATGAAGATGTTTGGATGAGGGTCTTTGTGCAAATCCTAGATGGGGAATCCCGCAAGTGGTTTAGAATTTTACTCATGGGATCAATAGATGGAATTGCGGCACTGGATGATGCTTTCTTAAGGCATTGGGGTGATAAGAAATATTTTTTGTACTATATTACAAAATTTGGGGCTCTTAAAAGGAAAGAGGGAGAATCTATGTATGACTTTTTTAAAAGGTTTAACAAAATGCACAATAAAATTCCTACTGAAATTAAGCCTATTGAAACCTCTACAAAAATAACTTATGAAAGTGAATTTGACCTAGATTTATATATTTTATTGAGAGAAATAAGTTTTGCAACATTGGATCATATGCAATATGTTTCCCTAGAAGTTGAATCAAATATACTAGCAGCAAACAAGTTGAGGGGTAGATCTAATAGGGAGAGGAGAAACTAGAAAACAAAAGCTTCTCCTTCAAATAACTCAAGTACAGATCCAAAGGTTGATGAGTTGACCAAGTTTTTCAAGTAATTATCTATAGATATGGAAATATTAAATCTTGAAGGGAGACAAGCCAATATAAATCATCAAGAATTTGGAAACAAGAACCAGTTTAGAAGGAAAAATAATCCACCTCAGGTTTTGCGAAGAGACCGTAGGAACAATGAATATCAAAGAGTTCAATCCCCTTTTCAGAATAATCTATTTGATGAATACAATTAAGAAAAAGAGGTGGAAGGAGTAGAACCATAGATTCATTGTGTTACAAATAAACCTGCCTTACCTCCTCTTACTCAAAGTGATTATGAGGAGTGCTTGATGTGTAACCAGATAGATGAATTGGCTCAAGAAGATTAGGTTTATCAGACAAAAGGTCAGAAAAAATATAATTTGAGATCAAAATAGAATTTTGAGAAGCAAACTACATCCCCTCAATCCAAAAAGATAGATGTTCCTGTGAAAACATCCCCTGCCAAAGAAACAGAAGGACAAAACAATCAACCAGTGATAAAATCCCATGTAAATGAAGTGAAAGATGCTGAAAAATCTTTGTCTAATTTCAATTTTGAGCATGAAATTCAAAAAAATAAGATTCATGTTCCCTTGCTTGAGATAGTAAAAAATGAAGGGTTCAAAAAATCCTTTTGAAGGTTCTGGAGCCCACATCACATCCAACTCCTTCATATTATATAAATTTACAAGATGAGAAGCCTGCATTCATATGGGACCCATGGTGGAAGGTAGATATGATTCTTCTCTTCCATTTACACTTCTTTGAATGTTCATGACAAGATCTTGCTCAATTTTCTTATGGATTCTGGTGCATTCCATAATATGATGCTTAAGGCTGTCATGGATGAATTGGGCTTGGAAATCACTAAAACTTATCATGACATGTACTTTTTTTACTTAAGGAAAGTAAAGTGTCTTGGGGTTATTAAAGATATAGTTGTCACACTTTTCAAATTGCTTATGAAAAGCATGGTCATGGAAATTGTAGTTGTATATGTACCCCCGAAATTTGGGATGTTGGTGTATAGATCATGGATTAAAAGGTTAGGAGGAAATTTAAAAATGGATCTTTCTTATGCTACAATACCAGTCTTTGGGGATGACCATAGGAGACTGTATAGAGAAGCTCAACTGGCCTATATCATTAGTGATGAGAAAAATCCTACAAAACATACCATCTATGATGTTGATACTGATTTGGGGTCTAGTATTCTTCATCTTATTGATTCCCCTAAGCCACCCTTAGAGATCAATAATCAACAATCAACAAAATGTGAAATAACTGGACAAGGTGTTCAGTTGTGGAAGATATATTTTGATGGTGCATATTCTAAAGATGGGGTTGGTGCAAGAATAGTGTTTGCCTCTCCCTCCAAAGAATTCATAACCTTGTCATTCAAACTTGAGTTTGAGGTGACAAATAATATTTCATAATATGAGGCTCTGATTATGGGGCTCAGTGTTGCAAGGGACATGACGATTAAGGATCTAACAGTAATTGGTGATGTTGAGCTAATTGTGTAGTAGGTAAAAAATATATATCACACTAAGAATGTTAGGTTAAGGGCCTACAAAAAATAAGTTTGGTATCTGGTAGAAAACGTCTTCTCAACATTCAATATTTCTCACATTCCTAGGAGCGCTAATTCAATAGTTGATTCATTGGTTGTTTCTGCAAGTAATTTCAAAGTTCCCCTTCCTTCCAAGATCAAATATAACGTTGAGATAAAATAAAAGCGTGACATTCCTGAAAATGTCAAGAGATGGAAGGTTTTTGAAGATGATGAAAAATTGAAGAGGTTTTTGGAAACATTGGATGAATTTTCTGCCCTGCATCTTGACCAAGATTCAGATGATGGTCAAAATCTGCATGCTGATAAATTTCTTAAAAAAATTAAAGATCATAAAACTGTTCAATTGCCTAGTAATCACATTCCAAAGGGGATGGTTCCTTTAGAGAGGATATTTAATAATAATGATGTCGTTTTTAACATGATAATTTATAAATAAAATGCAGACCTGATAGACTATAATTTAGGCACTAAAGACGATCCCAAACATGTAAAATTATCGAAGAGTTTATCAAAAAATCAAAGGGTCGAATATGTCAAATTGTTTAAAGAATTTCCTGATGCGTTTGCATGGAAGTATGAGAACCTAAAGACTTATGATACCAACACAATTGAGCATAGGATACCTTTAAAATATAACACTAATACTTTTAGATAAAATCTTAGGAAGATTAATCCAATGTTATTGCCTATTATGGAGAAAGAGGTTAAGAAGTTGCTTGATGCTAAAATCATTATCCCTCTGAGGTACTCTGATTGGGTAGCTAATTTGGTCTCTGTCAGAAAGAAGAATGGTGAGATGAGACTTTGTGTTGATTTCAGGAATCTAAATAGGTGTTCTAGAAAGGACAACTAGCCTTTACCCAACATGGCACACATTTTTCAAAGGGTGATAGGCTCAATGAGGATTTCAATGATTTATGGGTTTTCAAGCTACAATCAGATTTATGTGTTTCCATAGGATAGAGAGAAGATAGAATTCCTCACTCCCTAGGGTACATTCATGTATTCCAAGATTCCATTCGATCTTATAAATGCAGGGGCAACTTTTCAACGTCCAATGGACATTGCATTTACTAGGGATAAAAACAAGTTTGTGGTTATCTATCTCGATGACATTAGAGTGTTTTCCAAGTCTAATCAGGAGCATCAGCAGCATCTAAGAAATGTGTTTTTGAAGTGTAGAAAGTATGGTTTGTCCCTCAATCCCAAAAAATCTCTTTTTTCCATGAAGGAGGGTAAGTTGTTATAACACATTGTCTTGACTAATGGTATGAATATTGACCCTAATAGGGTAGAGGCTATCAAAAATATTACTATTCCAAGGTCTAAGAAATAAATTCGGTCCTTCTTAGGTAAAATAAACTTTTTGAGGAGATTTATATCTAACTTTGTTGAGCTAGTGAAATTTATCACTGCCATGTTGAGAAAAGGAAATGAAGTCAAGTGGACCCCAGAAGTTAGGAGTTCTTTTGAGCAGAAAAAGAAAGCATTGGAGGATGCCCCTATTCTGATAAGTCCTTATTTCTCAAAGGAATTTATGATTTTTTCCTTTTCATTTAATGATACACTAGCTATTGTCCTTCTTCAGAAGAATTTAGATGGTATGGAGCAGCCTATTTCCTTCTTCAGTAGGGCTTTGAGAGGTGTTGGAGTTAGGTATGATATAATGGAAAAGAAAGCTTATGATTTAATCAAATCTCTTAAGGCTTTAAGGGTGCATGTTCTTCACTCAAAAATCATTGCTTATGTTCCCTCAAGTTCTGTTAAAGGAATTTTGATTCCTCCTGATATTGATGGGAAAAGAAGCAAGTGGATTGCTAAGATTTTAGAGTTTGATATGGAGGTGAATCCCACCAAGATGATAAAAGGTCAGGGATTAGCTAGGTTACTATCTGAATCAAATTGTAAAACATTGGGAGTGAATTTCATGGGCATTAACTCTGTAAATTAGAAGTCTGAAATTCAGAAAAACAACTTACAAATTAACTCAAAGTTGGTAGAATGCAGTTGGTACAAATATGTCATCTATTTCTTCTATAATTTGCAGCATGTTGTTGGACTTGATAAGGATAAGGTAATATATTTGAAGCTTAAGGAAGTCAAGTACTTCATTGTTGATCAAATTTTATACTGGAAGGATCCTTCTGGGATTCTATTAAGGTGTTTATATCTTGAGGAGGAAAAAAAATTATGATTAAATTTCATGAGAGTTTATGTGGAGGACATCACTTCCGGAGAACCAAAACATACAAGATACTTTGAGCTGGATATTTCTGGCCTAACTTATTCACTGATGTGTGTGAAAATATTAGAACATGTGACAAATGCCAGAGATTCTCAGGGAAACAACAACTCAAGTCTTTTCCTTTGAAACCAATTTTGGTATCTGGTCCTTTCAAGCAGTGGGGATTAGATTTTATTGGATAAATTCATCCATATTCTAGTGGTCAACACCGTTGGATTATGAATTCTACTAATTACTTTACTAAATGGATAGAATCCATTCCCACCAAGAATGAAACACACAAAGTAATCATTAGTTTCTTAGAATATATTCTTTCAATATTTGGTTTCCCAAATAAAATTATCATTGATAATGCAACAACCTTCAAAGATGATACGCTGGTGAATTTTTGTGAAAACAGTGGCATTCATCTTATCCATTCTATTACGAGGAAAATATCTCTATGGCTAGGGGTACACCAAAATAGACGGAAATGACTACAGAAATCAACTCTACTCTCAAGTATGCTATATAAACAAATATGCTAGCAATACAAGACAAAAGGCCTACCTCATCCAAACATTAAATGAAGTCCATTTTTGAGCACTTGACCTAAATCAATATACCTGCAACTAGTCCTCGACAACCAAGCAATGAAATCATATGGTGATAATGTTGATATTATGGTAGCTGCGGGAGGTATTTACCTCTAGGTGTAAACCTGACGAGAATAGAATATTATGGGAAGCAAGAAGAAACCCTAATGAGTTGGCTAATAACCCTAGAAGACAAGTCGTCTCAAGAGGATAATTTATATTAGGTTATTAGCCTCCAAGAGAAGAAGTCGGCCAGAAGAAATAATATATACTGAGTAAATAAATACCCAAAATGAGAAGTCAGCCCAGGAAGTTAGCCAGAATCAGTATAAATACAGGAGGTCAGTCTTCATTCTGGAATCCATTCTCAAAATTGCAAAGCAACACTTGTGCACACTGCAGTTGCCTAGTTTTTGCACAGGTTTGGAGGATAGTTGTTGTTGCAGCTGTTGCATCTAGCAGATTCCGTTTTGGCTTGGATTATCTCTTGGTTAGGGTTTGGACTATCCGATCAGATTTTGTTGGTGCACTATCCTTAGGGAAAGGTGCGCTACTCTTTGTTTGGATATCTAGCCTAGGGTTTTCTTCTAGAGTGATTCTTTGTCAAAGTTAGGGTGCTCAAAGGGTGGCTTCGGCCTATGGTTGGGTGACAATAGTGAAATTTTCAATTGTAAAACGAGCACATCCATTATATTCTAACAAGTTATGGACCCACACCTCCTTCATTCAGTCTAACCACTGGAAGTGAGCATAGACATAAGGATATTAAGCTTGTTGAAGAACTGTCGCTAGGCTTTATAGCAGGAGCAGTCACAAAAAGCATTGTCGCTAGGGTTACTAGCAGGTGAAGTTGCAAAAACCCTAATCCTCTCGTTGAGGCACCTTAAGTGATGAGATTGACCTAATTTTTGGATAGATCAGTGTGCCTTAGCCTAGAGCATCTCCTGGTACTCTCAGCAAGCCAAGACATCAAGTTTGAGTTCTTGGTCAAATCTAGGGTTGACCAAATCTAGGGTTGACCAAGTCAAAGAAGCCATGACTTACTCTATGAAGTCAGAAAACAAGTTAGATGGAGCTTCTAACTTCAGAGCATGGAAAAAAAGGATTGACCTCATCCTTTCCAAGAATAAAGTGTTGGATATCATGAAAGGAAAGATCGTGGAACCAGAGTTTGAAGAAGGAAAAGAGAAGGAACCACAGAATGTTGCAGTTATGGAGAAGTTCAAATACGGTGATATCAATTCCATGAGTATCATAGTCGACTCTATAAAAGACCAATTGATACCCTACATATCCCATCTTGAATCATCAAAGAAGATGTATGATGCCATAACAAACCTCTTCTTAGTCAGAAACATTGGACAGATAATGAGTCTGAAGAATGATCTCCGTGACATGAAGATGAATGATGATGACAGCATAACATCATACTTTGTGAGAATATCTCAATTAAGAGATCAACTACAATCCATTGAAGAGATCATTTCAGAGAAGGAATTGGTAAACATAATACTCAATGGTCTTCCCAAGACATGGGATTCAATTGTCGCAAGAATGAACACAAGGAAGGAGTATCCTACATTTGAAGAACACTGGACTTGTTGTGCTCAAGAAGAATCCAGGATCAGTACAAAAGAGAAACCCCAAAATAAGTACGATTATCAATCCTTCACAGCAAGATTCAAGAATTTCAGGAACAAAAGGAAGTTTGGTTGAAGGAGGAAGCCAAATCAAGAGAAAGATATTTCAGAAATACAATGCGTCAACTCTCGAAAGTATGGTCACTACAAGAATCATTGTCTGGAGCTAAAGAAAAGGAAGGGGACACACGAAGCATCAGTTGCCAAAGAAAAGGAACCTACCAAGAAGACCAAGCAGGATGGGATGGATTTCTTCTTCTAAGAAAAGGTAATGATATATATTGTACATATCTTGTATATCTATCTCTTAGAAAATAATATCTTCTAAGAAGAACTATACCTATGGAAGAACAACAAAGATAAGGATTTTTATCATTATACAAGTCATTTAATACACATGAAAAGTTGAAATACATCAAACAAATCATGTGGAAACTATTACAAGATAAGCCGAAATCACAATCAATCCTGAAGAGACTTAGAAGTAGCAAAGACAAAAAGAAGTCAGCAATCAAGAGGAAATTGAAGAAAGACTTATGACGCTTTGCAGAAGACAATAAGGATGCAGAAAAAAGTGTGGACTATGTTAGATGAAGGGAGACAATTATATATTTCCAAAAGAAAAACATGCACTCATACATGAAGCAAGGATTAGGAGGGAGATAATCCTATGATCCATTAAAGATGATGAAGTATATATCCATGGTAGCATCCATGAAAGGAAGAACATGTTCAATTCGATCTTAGAAGAAGTCTTCTTTGAAGAGAATCCTTAAAGTATCCCTAGTTGCCCATTCACATCCGTGATCCTATGATGAAAGGAAGAAGTGGAATCTTTAGGGCATGGAATCTATAAGAAACGCCATGGACCCAAGAGATAAAGAAAAACATCAGGAAGAACATGAAGATTCCAAGAAGGAAAGAGAAGCTAGAACAACTAGTCACTATATTAAGAATCACAAGATTATCAGCCTAATATGAACTCACTAAAAGCAATCAAGTAGAGGAACTAAAAGTTGTGATGAAGAAAAATGTATATATGAAAGCATTGCAATATCCAGAACTAGAGATTCTCCTAGATGGAGGGAGAAGACTATGATTATTACTTGTTCTAGTAAACCAAACATGCCTCTACATGAGTCATTATATTATCTACAATATCCATGGGTTGGATTTCTACATCAGATGAATGCAAAGAATGTTCTCCAGAGAAATTGAATAAAGAGCATATGAAGAGCAACCTCAAGACTTTGAGGCATACCAGAAAGAGACCCTTGTATGCAGGTGAAAGAATATAACTTGGTAGAGAACCTCCAGTGCACAGCAGAACCATGGTGAAGATTTTCTATAACAGAGATAGTGTATCAGAATGATTACTCAGAAAATCAGGATGATGGATTTCCAACCCATGACAAAGATCTCATGATGACAGAACAAGTGCCACATGGATATGTTTCAGTTAAAACCCTTGACACAATGTTGTGGGCTAGCAAGAACCAAGAGGAATCCAACAATGATATACTTTATTGATCAAAAGCTACATGAAGCCTTCATATAAAACCAATGTTCCAGACCAAAGTACATTTGAAATCAAGCATTACCTTATGAAGTCCAGAAAGGAGAAAATGGTTCTCCAATACATATCTCCACAAATGAGCAGATAAGCAGACATTTTGGTAAATCTTCTGTCCAAAATGAAAGAGTATGCGTACTCAAGATGGAGCTCGTGGAGACTACTTCCCTATTGAAAAAGGAAGATATGACTCCCAAGTTGGGAGGGAGCACTGATGTGTATTGATTTATGGACAGTCATTCTTCAAGTTTGAAAAATGGTCTAGGATGAGAAGTTCATTTTCCAGTTAGGAATGTGGTTTGAGATTTATGACGAACAAACATTTTCCAGTTCGGAAAAATGGTCTAGATTGAATGGTCATTTTTGTAATGAAAATGGTTCGATGGATTGTTGATGTACCATAGACAGTGATTTCCCATTGTGGTTAACATGGGGAATGGTCTAGGGAATTCTCTCTTCTTGAGAGTTACTCAAGAAGACTAGCCTGCCTCGTCGGACAATGATTTCCCATTATGGTTAACATGGGGAATGGTCCATTTTGGAGGTTGGTGAAAGACAATCATTTCCTTTGGAAATGTTCCAAACAGCCATTCCTTAGGGTGGATTCATTCTCTCCAGGTTTCACTTTGTTTAGTGTTGGAGGAATGGCCCAAGGTGGGGAATGGTCTAGGTTCAACAATCAGGGACAGACATTCCTTAGGGTAGACTCATTCTCTCTAGGTTACACTTTGTTTAGTGTCGGAGGAATGGCCCAGGGTGGGGAATGGTCCAGGCTCAGAAATTAGGACAGTCATTCTTCCTTGCTTGAGAAGAATAGTCCAGATAGATCATCATTGATTTTTGACTTTCTGAGGGTAGATGCTCTTCCAGATCTCACATATGTAAGTGGAAGAATGGCCCAAATCATTATGTTTATATCATAACATTTTTTTTCTGTGCAAGTTGATATCAAATGATTGTTATGGAGACTGTATGTCTCTGGACAATATATGTATGTTATTGTGGTGGATGTGTTTCACTGATTGTGATTATATGTCATTGATCAAGTATATGTGTGCTACTTGGTGTGGTAGTGTACCATTGGATTGTAGTTGTGTACTACTATGGATAGACACAGTTGTGTTCTATTGAATGATATTGTTCTGATTTCCTTGAAGACTATTAGCAGTGTTGGAAATGATTATCATCTAGATGGATTATCAACAGACAGAGATTTCCCAGACGGAAAATGGTCCAGGACATTTATTCTTCTAGGAAATATGTCTGGATTAGAAGAATGGTTCTTACGTCACTCTATGGAGTGAGTGACTTATCCAACATCATGTTTGATTACTTAGATGGAGTATGGTTTTGAGAAATGATGCAGTTGATGAAACTGATGGTGATGATGGTGCTCATGATCTAGTCATGAGATAGTCTATACAACTATGTTGATGTTATCGAGTGAATGGTATGTTTGTGCTCAATACCATTACATGTAATACCTCCCTAGCTAGGAGGGAGTGTTTATATTATGGTAGTTTCATGAGGTATTTACCTCCACATGTAAACTTGGCGAGAATAGAATATTTCGGGAAGCAAGAAGAAACCCTAATGAGTTGGCTAATAACCCTAGAAGACAAGTCATCTCAAGAGGATAATTTATATTAGGTTATTAGCCTCCAAGAGAAGAAGTCGGCCAGAATAAATAATATATACTGAGTAAATAGATACCCAAAATGAGAAGTCGGCCCAGGCAGTTATCCATAATCAGTATAAATACATGAGGTTAGTCTTCATTCTGCTAGGCATTCTCATAATTACAGAGCAACACTTGTGCACACTGCAATTGCCCAGTTTCTACACAGGTTTGGAGGATATTTGTCGTTGCAGCTGCTACAGCTAGCAGATTTTGTTTTGGATTGGACTATCTCTTGGTTAGGGTTTTCACTATCTGATCAGCTCTTGTTGGTGCACTATCCTTGGGGAAAGGTGCATTATCCTTTGTTTGGCTATCTAGCCTAGGGTTTTCTTCCGGAGTGATTATCTATAAAGGTTAAGGTGCTCGGAGGGTGGCTTCGACCTATTGCTGGGTGACAATAGTGATATTGTCAATGGTAAAATGAGAACATCCATTATATTCTAACAGATAATATATTATGTTAGCACATTCAATAACATAATCCATCAACATTCATAACAAATACGCCCATGGAATAATAATTCAAATATTTGCAAGATATCAATTGGACGAGAAAAGAGTATTTCTATTAAGATATAATTAGCAGAAGTGAATAAGTTACATACTTCTGTGTCGACACAGTTCGGAATGAAGAAACTAAGTTCCTTATAGTTGGGCCCCCGCCACTTCAATCCTCCACCAAAGGCAAGCTCATGTAACAGAGACATTGAAGTTCTGAATCAGTAAGGGAAGAGCTTGGGGGCTGATAAATGTGTCAGACTTAACAGATAAAGGGATGTAGACTCAATGTGAAGTGAATAATTCCTCTACAGTAACTTTTCTCTCAAAGTTGAATTCTTTCTCCTCTTTTCCATAGCTCATAATTGGCCCATTAATAGCTTTCAAGTGGAACTGAAGGGTCAATTCAGAACTTTTCTAGTATATAGAAGGCCAATGATCATTGATCTCATGATGTGACATGGAAATCCAACACTATTTTTTAATTTTGGGCACATTTATCGGTGTACGCAGGTTGTAGTGGTGAAACCTACGTATACGCATGTTGTCTAGTAGGCAAGGTGCATATATGTGGAAAAATTGTATTTTTAGCTTTGGGATTTACAAAAAGAGATTACAAGTCTGCATAGGGAAATGGAAAAAGGCCTTATGTGCAAGATTGCATGGGGTGAGGCAAATATTTCTATAACATATGCCCCCTAATGTGTGATGCCTGAAATACATTATAAAAACCCAAAAGTGGAGTAATGGGGACCCAGCTGGAAGAACTAGTTGTTCATTACAATCTAAACTGACTTTGCATACATGGCTTCCAATTTTAATTAAACTGCACATCCATGTGAAAATATACCAAAAAAATGTCCATGGCCATGAATAGACAAATACAAATGTGGTTACATGCCAAAGACTGTCATAGTCATGAACAAGGCCTAGTAAAACCAATCTCAAAATAAATTTGAAGATATTTGTATACAATGGAGTACAATTTGATATCCCATGATCACTGAAGTCACACAAGTACTGTTCCGATGGAAAGGTAGCAATAGATCAGGAAAGATGCGGCTACATACTGATTTATTCAAGTCTTCTACACAATTTACCAAAGGTGCAAGTCTACATTGTGTGAATAAAGGAGTTGAGGTCGAACACAATAAGACTTCATTTGATTATCGATCATTGAGGTATACCATTAAGAAATGTGAAACAACCTAGTGATGATGAAATTAGGTATCAAGGCACCAAGTACATTCTTAAAAGTGTGAATAAAGGAGTCGGGGTTGAACACTTGAAGAATCCATTGTTCATGAGACATTGATGCATTCCCAACTGTCGATGGTGAGATAACCTTCCACTAATGACTACAAGCCTCTAGGTACTCATAGGACTCTAGGTATAATTTCCAAAATGATGAGCTGAAATCGATGGAAGGAGACCCACTGAAAGGAGATCATTAAGGCATCTCTCATCATTCAACATGAGGTATAAAGCAGGATCTTGATGATTTGGAGGAAATCAAACGAAGAACATGTTCACGAACCAAAGACCTTGCGTGTCTTTCACGTGCGCCAAATGAAAGAGGTACACAAAAAAGACCCTTTGAGTAACAGTCAATGAGGAAAACTATTGACAAAGGAGAGGAAACCACCAATAAGGCTAATGACATCCAATACACTGCATGAATCCCAATGTGTGAATAGATATCTTTCCATCAAATACAACGAAAACCACCCAATCAATGACCAATGATGAAATGTCGACTGTTGGGTTCAAGGTTACCTACCGATGAGGAAAGTAGGACTAGGGGGTGTAATAGGACTACAAATTCATGTGATGGTGAGAAAAACTAAGGGTATGGACGACATGCAAAGTCAAGAGTTATGAGGAATGGGCGACATAGGTTGATAGACATCCTTTGAACAAGAGAATGAGACATATGGAAGACTCTGGAAGCATAGACTCAATGATGAAACCATGAGATGTAGGAGGCATCAATCAAAATATTCATAGGGACTAGAAGAGTAACCAATCGAGGGGGGAAACTCTCTGTAATGATCTCAGATTCCTAAGGCCATGCTAAATCCAAAATTATGATGACAAGTGGACTTAGTAATTTTGTGCTCTATTCAAAGGAGACACGACTGCTACCAATATAAGATAATACTCCCTTCCCGCCCGTCTTTTTTTTTGTTTTTTCATATTCAAATGAATGTTATGATACAGAGGAGGAAACGAGTGTCACAAGTAAGAAAAAATAGTTCCATCAATGGAACATGTCTATGCTCAATGCGAGGAAGTTCATGTGGGAGATGGAAACTCGGGGGAATGTTCCCTCTTAGGTATAGGGAGTCAAATTGCAAAGGATATAAATGAGGCTCTTCTTGGTTGAGGATGCAAAACTGTTGAGGAAAATGGTTTATAATGCAAAGCGAGAACCAGCCATAGGCTCAATACTGCAAGAAAGGGAATGAGATGCAATCACAACTTAACACCAAAAACTGTCCTTTTTCATAATCTTAGTCTACTTGGTTTGAAAAATGGATAAACTTGTACCAAATAGATTTCCTTTCAAATCCAATTTACAAGTGTGAAAGAGACAAGTTCACTCAGCAATCTTTTAGATTTTTGAAAATGAGTCAAAAAATAGATCTAACTAGGGTACCCATGTTTGGAAAGTCTCTACCATTTGATAACGACACATCTTGTAGAAAATGAAGGGTTATGTGTCGCTAAAAAATGGGTTCATACCTAAGGCATATGAGTGACAGTTATAGGAAAATGCAAGTGTGCATTATGGAATGGATACATATCCTATATGTTGGGTAGTGAAAATATATGTCTGTAGTTACGAACGGTCAACATAGCGCTAAACACCACAAGAATCCCTGGCGAAAACTACAAAAACCAACTCAATCCACTGTTGTAGTAGTCCATTAGGCGAAAATACGATCTGAAACTATGTAATGTGGGTAAAAACTGCTATAAATAGTAACAAAAACCAAATTTTACTATGTCATTTGACTTTTTTACCCAAATAGTGAATTGTGGACCAAATTACCTCTGATCTTCAACTAGTGATTGCGAGAGCATCGAGTGACGGAATTAGAGACCGTCTAGACCAAGTAATTCCTCTTCCCCCCCTATTCCTTTCTAGTGGATTACATTTTGTATTTAGGTTTCAAATTTTAAGTTATTTAAGGCACAAATTAAAGATTTAGGTGTACATGGGCTACCATTCATCGGGTTGCATATATGCGAGGTTATACACAGTTGTGTAAAATAAAGACTATGTATACTCAGCCCTATACACGATTGTGAATGTTGCAGCCGACGTAGATGTCCGTAAACAATTTTTTTTATGGTTTCTAACTCTAAAAGTGATGTTCCTCTGGCAGGATGGTGATAGAATGGAGGAAAAGGGAACATGAGGAGGTAGATGTTGTTGTGGAAAGAGATCTAAGGGCTCAAATGACCTTGAAAATATGTGGGTTGTATAAGTTTTGGGCACTCAAATGGATGAGGGCCCAAGTGAGGTTGCTATAGTTGCACGTGGATTATTGGGATCCAAACAGTGAGAGCTTCAACCTGGATGGGCAACCATTAACGATTGAAGTTGAGGATATATATTTCTTGACAGGGTTTTCGTGTGGGGTTGAGGTGCTGAACCTCAAAGCCTGGGGAGCTGGGAGCGGCATGAAGATAGAAGAGTACATAGACGCTCACTGTATAGCAGGGTCTGAGAAGGTCAGGAGTCCACTCCCCATTCGAGCGATAAACAATCTATGCCTCATGATTGTTGTCCTCATTTTGACCCGGATCACAAGATGGGATTCATTGCACCAGGCATCTAGTTCACTTATGTTCTACCCCATAGAGTGTTTGAGACCCACGGTGTACAATTGGTGCACCTCGCTACTGGCTAATATGAAGAGCCATTTGATAGAATGAAAATAGGGTGACAAGAGGAACTTCAGGTTTGCATCTATCTTGTGTATCTTTTTCTTTGAGAGGGTTCCAGGTTTGGGACCTAGATTTGAGATCATTCCTCGAGGACCTTGCGATCCATCCATGGCACAGTGGACCGAGGTGATGAGACGACAGGGGGAACTTAGGGTGCCCACACCCTACAATGATGATTTATTTTACTAGTGGAGACGACTGGTCATTCTATGGATGAATACCCCTATGCAGAGATCAACTTCAAAGGGGACCTTGACATGCCATTTCCACCGGGGACCTCCTACGGAGACATAAGTATGTCAAATTTTTTAAATATTTCATTTTTTTGTATTTTTGTTTAGTAAAAAAAAATATTTTTGGATGATGTTGAAGTAATAACTAGACACGTGTGTGACGTAGACGTAGTTCCACGATGATCAGACGGACATCATCGGAGGCACTGGGGAGACGAAGTAGCGAGAGGAGAAGTAGAGAGAGTCCTTCAAAACATGTAGGGAAACGACCTGTCTCATTTGACACATAAGATTTTGATGGTTCAGGTAGAGGATCTATCGGAGGCCATGCAGCGGAAGGTGGTTGGCGTGCCCAGAGCTTGGGTGAGACTCTTTCGGTGTATTGCAAATGTCATAGTTTGTTATCATGACACACATCTAGCACCACAGGCATAGATGTCATGGATTTTGTATTATCGGTTGTATATGTGTATTGAGGGTGTTGGCCCCAATTTTGTACTATAAACATCATATTTTTTGAAATATATATAAAACATGGTTCTTCATATTTATTTATATTACAATGTGTACATTGATGAGAATGTTTTATTTTCTTTAGTTGTGTGACAAATGCCAATATAAAACGAAATTAGCATAAGAATCATATACATAATTAGAACTCCTAGGTATGTGATGATAAGTAATAAAATTAAACTGTCACTCTAAAAGGCATACCCGTAGGAATCGTCGGAGTAATACAGGATCGCGCACATGGTAACTGTCGTTTAGCTAACATACTACTAACTGGGAATCCAGGAGAACCTCCAAAGAGCTAATACTATGTAAAATTGTATCGCACAAAAGTTTTATAACGACGCTATATTCAGACACATCATTTGTGGATGGCCCTAGGCATACACCACCTGAATACACCAGTAGACCCTTGGGTAAGTAAACCACCCGAGAGACGGAATCCAAGTTCTATGTATGACGACTGGTTCCATCTGTGAATCCTAAGCAGACCGAAGACTCCATTGACATTTTCCAACCAAGGGAAAACTTGATAAGCAAGATGAAGACAAAAAATAAAGTGAAAAGATATATACATTAAATTACATTAGTATACAAAGAGTTATGCCAAATCTTGTGGATCAAGAGTAATATATTTTCAAGTAGATCCCATTCCTGGGCTCGGCCAACATGTTCCCTTCATAATATTCTAATTCATGGGCTCTTTTTTCTAAGACACATCACACGATATAGGGACTGTGCCACATGGGTTTGAACTTGCCTTCCCCCAACGGTTCTTTGGCTTGATCATATAAAAGGACCAATTCACCCTCAACGTACAACTGAGGACAGACAAACTTATCATATTGGACCTTGACACGTCTTGTATTCACCTCAATAGTCATAGAGGCATCTCGAGGTTGCTCGTTAAGGCTCTCTAGGTGTACGAGGTGTCGCTTGAGATCAGAAGTGTTAGGGACGATCACGACTTCCAATGTAAGACAATTTATTTCACATTCAATAGGTAAGATTGACTCCACACCATTTACTAACTAGAAAGGAGAAAATTCGGTGGCATTCTTGACCGAGGTTCGGTATGCCCAGAGTGCGGGATATAGCATAATATGCCAATCTGATTTGTTATGGCTTACAATTATCTGCAAAATGGTCTTGAGAGACTTGTTGAAAGACTCTACCTATCCATTTTCCTGGGGGTATTAAGGGGAAGAATGATCATGCTTAAACCCCATCTTGGATGATATCTCTTCCATCATTTAATTCTGAAAGTGACTACCATGATCAGTGACAATATCACTCGGGATACCGAACCTGGCGATAATCTGATTGAATAAGAAGAAGGAAATAGTCTTCCCATCATATTTAAATGTACGCATGACCTCGACCCACTTAGTAAAATATTCTACAGCCACGATAATGTGTTGATTCCCCCCAACCGAATTTGGGTTGTAATCCACAAAGTCCACCCCCCACTTGGTGGAGGGACCGACGGTAATGACTGGATGGAGAGGGGTTGGATGAAAGCACATTTTTCAAGTGAACACCTCGCAGGGGTGACACTTCTTAACTTCTTCAATGCAATCTTTAAAGATAGATGTCCATAAATAAGCAGCTCACAAATGTTTATGGCTTGTCGCAAGCCCAGATAGATGACCACCACAAGCCCCACTGTGGCAATCATTTAGAACTGAATCATATTCTTCGTGAGTTAAACAATGACATAGTATATTGTATATTCCTCGACGATACAAAGTGTCACCGACGATAATGTAATTCTTAGCTTGGTATCATACACATTGTCGATCATCTCGTGAGAGATGCTGAGGGAAATTCAAAGTTTGAAGATAGAGAACAATGTCTCCATATCAGGGGTCAGACGATGAGACAAGGAAAATTTGTTCATTCGTGAATGAATCAACATGGATAACATCCTCATCCAATAATGGGAATTTAGATATTAACTCTGCAAAGACTAGTGATTTCCTTGATTTCACAGAAGCGAAATCAAGATCGAATTCTTGTAAAATGACAATCCATTTATTGTATTTTCCCCCTATGATACGCTTGCTAAGGATGTATTGAAATGGATTGAAATCGAAAACAACAGTAGTCTTGCAAAGAAATATATAATGGAATAATTGTTGGACTTCATGGATGACAGCCAAAGATAGCTTTTCAACGTGAGAATATTTGAGCTCAGGACCGACTAAGTTTCGACTAAGATAGTGGACGATGTGCTTGTAGAGCTCATCATCCTTCTGAACCAAAACCATACCAATCGTCTCTTCGGACACGACGACATAAAGAAATTAATCCCTACTATAGTCTGGAGACATCAGTAGAGGCATTGATATCAAGGCTTTCTTCAGAGCATCAAAGGATTTCTAGGCCCGCTCATCCCAAATAAAATGGGTGTCCTTCTTCAAAAGACGCATGAAACCCTTAGTAATATTGGCATAGTTTACTATAAACCGACGTAAAAATTTAGCTTTCCCCTGTAAATCTTGAAGTTGTCAAATAGTGCGTGGGGGAGGCAATTGAAGTATTTCCTCAACCTTTAATAGATCTACCATGATTTCGGTCTCACAGACTAAAAATCCCAAAAGATGTCCAGACCTAATGAAAAAAATGCATTTATGAGGGTTCAACCGGATTCTATAATGACAACATCTTTCAAAAATTATCCAAAGTTTATTAGGGTGATCCACTCTCTTACACGAGTGAGCAGCAATATCGTCAAGATAAGCTTCGACTATATGCTTAAGATCGTGGAATGTGAAGATCATAGCACATTGGAAGATTGCTCCGAAATTTTTAAGGGCAAAAGGCATCTTCTGGTATGAGAAAGTACCCCAAGGACAAATAAATTATGTTTTATGTTGATCCTCAGGTTTAATTTGAATTTGATTATAACCTGAAAATCCATCCATGAAAGAAAAAAAAAATCTTCCTGCATACTCGTCGAGAATCTGATCGATGAAAGGTGTCGAGAAGTTGTATTTAGGACAGGCTTTGTTCAGGTCACGAAATTCCATGCATTTATGGATGGTTCCTTGCTTATTATTCACATGAATGGGATTGAATACCCATTCAGTCAAGGGAACCAGGTAGATAAATCCAACATTAAGCAGTTTATCTACCTCTGCCTTAATAGCAGGGGCCTTCCAGGGATTGACAGCTCTAATACATTGTCGAACAGGATTATCATTCAAGTAATTTTTAATATCATGCTCGACAATTCGAGGGTCAATTCCTGGCATATCTTCATATGACCAAGCAAATACATCTCATAATTATTTGAAGAGCTCGATGTAGATCATGATTTTTTCTGGCGAAAAATATGCACCGATGTGTATATTTTCAATCTTGCCAAGGGTATGAGAGATATCGATCGTGATGGTAGGAGAGATACTCACCATATTTTCTTCAGCATAAATGTCGTGCATATCAAGTGGAACTACAATGTGACCGACTATCTTTCTCAAAGTAGATCAAAAGTCATCTTGTTCGATTCTAGCAAAATCTGGGAGAAAATAAGAGCGATGATGCATATCATCCCAAGGTTTTCCAGAACCATTTATAGCCTCAATGATAGCTTCATCTAAGGGAAAAGTATCATCAAGGAGGTCATGTGAATAAGACAATGAAGTGGCCCACACAGGCTTAAGAATAGGATCCTCCTCGTCCATATTTGAGGTAATAGGATTGGGATAGGCAGAAGGGTCAAGGATATATCGATACGCTATCTCCACTGTCGATAGTGGCATGGACATTCTAGCATGAGAATGACCTTCACAAGAGGAAGTCGAGGAAGGTAGGGTCCATGGATCATTAAAATAGGAAGTGTTGAAAGGACCATTCCTCTCTGACGAAACGGGCCTATTGGACATGGTGTAAACATGGTGAATCAATGCCATGATGTCAAAGGTACCCATAAGGGATGAATACATTCTGACACCGGTATTCTCAGTTGTCGGCTGATAATTGTTGACCATGAGGATCGATGGTCCAACATATGCAAAGGGGCTATCATATGCAAAGGATAACTAGTCGACCATCGCGATATTCCCATTGTGAGGGAAAAAAAGAGTGTGGAAGACAAACGATACGACGACAGTCATAGAATAAGTATAACTATGTCGTAGTAACAAGTTATAATCGAGGGGTGCATCAACTACCTCGACATCCACCTAACTGGACTAGAAAGGTAGGAAGAATACCATGAGGGAAAAAAGAACAACCGTCAAAAGTAGTCAACATGGTCAGAGATTGAGAGAGAGTCAGAGAGCTAAGATCTTTCCAATAGATCAGGGACAACACACATGTTGCAGAGCCTTCATCAACAACCACACGCTTGATGGTATACTTCGAGTAACCCACGTGGATTTGGAATGCCACATGGTAAGGAAAGTAAGGCTTCATATATGTGACATCAAACTTGATAAATTTCGAGCCATTGGGGTCTAGAGCTCCTAACACAGATAGCAAGGAATTCCTCTCTGAAGGACACGTCTAGAGTACCTCCAGGGACAACATTGCACAAGGGGTTGACCTAGGTCCTCAACAATAGAGTAATTTTGGGCAGCTATAGAATTTGGATTGTGGGTAGAGCGCTTGAGGACTCCTTTCGGAATACGAGGTGTTGGCTCTGGTTTTTTGATCTACAAGGGAATCTTCAGAGGAGAAAGAGATTCTAGACCAAGTACAGTTTGTGGAGAACTATAATCATGAGACCGGGTGGCTAGATTAACCTAAGAATTGACCATATTGATGTACAAATGGTCACCATCTTGTGCCAATGGGTTTTGACTCTGACCTGCCACATTTCTGGCATTTGAGGAGCTCGAGGCCATGTGTTGTTTATGTGGAAAATGATTCATTAGCATGGTGGGCAGTAGAGATAAGAGCCTCATAGCTTCCACAAGTTTGGGGCATAAATGAGTAAGATGATTGTTTGTACAAAGATTACAAGGAAATTTCACCTTACACGTTTTTTTCTTTCCCTCACCAGCATTATTATTCGTCCTCTCATTATTACCATTGTCCTTGGGTTTATTATTATTCTTCCCACCCTTACGATTATTATTACGTCCTTTGTTCTTATTCCCACCTGGTTGTTGGTTACCATTTGGGTTGGTTGATGATTGCACAGAATGTGCATCCGCCGACTGAGTGGTATTGGAAGACATAGACAAAGATGGCCCTCATCCAGACTATTTTAGAGACTGTAAATTCTAACCTTTTACAATATCTACTACAAACTGATATTCAGAAAAGAACAGAAAAGATACAATGGCAAATACAAACATTACACAGAGATTTTTCACCTGGAAACCCAAACCGGGAAAACTAGCATATATTATAGTCATACATTGTGTTACATTGTTTACAATACAATATACACATAGGAGCCAGCGGCATCCAAAACCCTAACCCAATGACCTGGATTATTCCAAAACCATAATTCCTTAACCGGAAATAGAAAACCATCGGCAAAAAACCATGTGCCAAAAAACCACCTAAATATCATGTGGTCCCGGAAATATGTCATCCCGGTAATATGTCGTCCCAGAAATATGTCGTCCCGGTAATATGTCGTCCCAGTAATATGTCATCCCGGTGCGAAAAAAAATTTTGGGGGCGCTACCCCCAAACCCCTGCACCCCCCCACACGCCCGGTGCAAACGCTCAGACACTACTACTCGTGCAAAGAATATAACACATACCCAACAAATACAACTCTTTCAAATGGCTTGTCACCGAGTCTATGGATTTCACATTGGCGGAGCCTACAATGCCATCGACATGCGTCCCGAGAGTTTTTCTAGGGTCATACTTTGACCTCGATGCATCGGAAGAATCTCGTATAACATCCTAGACTAAGCGCATATAAAGTCTAACTATTGGTCTTTGAATATTTCTTCTTCCTCATATGTAACCCCGGATGTAGCAACATCCTTAGAAGTAGGAGGTTGTAAGACTTAAGGAACCATTCTAACAGGAAATCAGGGGGTATGTGGGTCTTGATCAACCTCTTTCGACTACACCACTCCTAGATGTGATCTGAGATATGAGTGGCTTTGTCCTGGCGTAAGGTTGACGAAATTTCTAGGCGAACAACGTAACGAACTGACAATTGGAAGTGGTTAAGGAATACTAGCACCATATGAATAAAGGTCTCGTATGCCCCCCTAGGTAGCTCGATATACCATTTCATGGAAACCCCTATGAGGGTTCATTGAAATAATATTAATCGAATGGAGTCATCATTAAGGTAATTCGAAGAGCACCATAGGTGAAAGGTGGTGACGTGATCACCAGGATCCTCAGCGTTCTTACCTTCAAATTTTGGAATATCTAAAGGAAGCTTGGTGGGAATGGGGGGCCATGTAGGATCATGACACACATGGTCACTCATCAAGTTAGAGAAGTATGGAAAGTTGAGCATGGCCATAAAAGGGAGACACGGTTGCGACATTTGGCCCCAAGCTCCTTGGAAAGATTGTGTTTGGGGAATCGCAGCCCATCCAGGGTTTTGGTAAGCACCATGGCCTTGTCTTGGATTGTAAGACCCTCCTTCGGGATGATTCATAAGAGGTTGGTTGGGCATCACTCCAGTAGGAATGTTCTGATGAGGGTTATAAAACTACCCCCAGTCGAAGTGGCTCTGAATTGGGGGTTTCCCAAGGTGTGAAACTAACCTCCTCTGGGTGTGAATCCAAAGGATAAAGGTGGATTCATCATTCCAAACATGTTGGTTGGAATTGACACTGAGGAGGTGAGGGTAAAGGATGAAACTTGAGCAGAATCATGTCCGCCAGGTTGGTTACTCCACCCAGAAGCAACAGGATTAGACCTAGGGTTAAAACAAGGAATGTCTCCCACTGTAGGATTCATTTGAGGGATCTGATAGCCACCAAATGAGAATGGAGCATAAGGAGGAGTTGTGCCCCAAAGTCCAATGCTAGAATTAGGGCTAACAGCTGGGATGGAGTTTGAAAACTACAAAGTAAAATTCGGCATACCATAGGAAAAAGGACTAGAGGCCATCAGGATGGACTAAACATTATAGCTTGGTGAGTGACCAAGAGACCCAAATGGGTTCATGGCAATAGGTTGAGTATTCACTATAGGACAGGAAACAGTGATGATAGGTTCCTCCAGCACTACAACCATTTTGGTTGCAAGAGTCGAAGGGGTGTCATTAACTATAGTAGGTGTGGGAGTCGAGGGGCTCCCAGTAATTTGATGAATCAGTTCAATACTCATCCTTGTAGAATCACAACTTTGATAAGTGGAGGTGTGTGTACCATGTTTAATAACTCTACTCCTTTTAGAAGGAAAAGACTTAAAATGCGGTGGTAACTGTAACAAGTGGCGCTATCGGCATGGAAGTCGATTTGAATCCATGATGACTTAAGAGTCAAGATATAAAAACAAATCCTAAGGCCAACTAGTAATCAAAGAGCACACCAAAAATAATCAAACAGCCAACATGCACACAAACAGGATAAAGTGGTTGAAGCCTCCCTCCCTAAAGTAGGTATGCCTTTCCCAAGAGGGGCCTAAGACTCCTTGCTAAAGATCGGAGGTATCAAAATCAGTTATAAGGGCCCTCGCGGGATTAACAACCAGTTAGTTAGAACCCCCCAGAGAGGTAATCCTCCATAAATATTGTATGTTGTCCGACCCTTATCTAACCCAGGGTACCTGCAGAATAACCCCTTCAAGTAACCTATGTGGCACCTAAGTCAAGCAACTAAGAAACCACGGTATAATCGATGCACATAAAAAAATTTGTAAGTTAGGTCCATCGTATGGGTAGCAAAGCCAAAAACCTTGAAACAACCTCCTCTTACGAAGGTAAGGGCACTAGAAAGATCCTCGGATACGAATAGATCCCTAGAAATATATTTGATGCTAAGAAGGTATTGGGGGGATATCCCTTCAACCAACCTCACACGACCTCGTGCTTAAATCTGATGTCAACGGAGCCTCCTGATATTACCGATTATACAATGGATTTCTCCACTCCCTTAGTCAGACACATATTTTGATTTAATAGCCTTGGAGAAGTTTACCCACAAAATCCTATTCCAAGGCACTAAATCCAAAGCTATTGTGTGCACCCTATAAAATAAAATCGTTACTAATCAATTTTAAATTATAGCATTAATTTGAATGGCCTTGCTTACTCAAAAGGTGTGGTCGTGAAACTAGTGATGTTATGACTCAACAAGTAAAATAAACGAATATGAATACAATGCAAAGTCCTAACTTCAATTTCCAATAGATGATATGCTTCCTAAACATGCAATTTTCAATTCAATTCTTCAATTCTAAATAAAAATGCAATCTTTCTTTACATGCATTGATCCAGATTTTATGAGCAGAACGAAATGAATACAGATTATTAACAGGTTCTTAACACAAAATAACATAGATACAGTAAAACTGGTTTTCTATTCAATAACGAAATAAGCTAAAACTGTAAAATGCAGCGGAAACAAGCTTATTGGAATGGTGGCGGCTTATCTCTGAGAAGAGATGTGACGGCAGCACGCATTCGCAAGAAGAAGGTTACAATGAAGCTCTGAAGGCCTTTTTAAAATAAGAAAGAATTCCAAAAACCCTATACATCCAAAAACCTAACCCTAGGAGATGAAACGCCAAAAGTCATGTGGGCCCCGTTTGTGTAAGCTAGTACATCAACTTCCCGGGGTCGTAACTTTTGCATACGATCTTCATTTTAGGCGTGTGATAGCCCGTTGGAAAGGTATCTCTGAGGAGATTAATTTTGGGGGATTAATTATTCTTTCAACTATCATTGAGGAGCTCGATACCGAAAAACCTTCATTTAGGCCCTCAAAATGGCCCCAGAATTAAAAACTGCTAAAAATAGTAAATTGCCAAAAATGTCAGAAAACTGTTTTGAGCCAGTTGGAAAAGGTGGGTGGCCATAGATATACATATGGATCAATCCTACCTCCTTAGGAAGCAATGGTCTCCATTGCGTTGAGTTCCCCCATTAGATGAGGAAATTTCTGCTGAATTTGGCCCCGGGTGAGCCACTTGCCTTGGTGCAGGAGTTGCCCTGCTTTGACGACTCGATAAAGCTGGATCCTTTG
>SNQJ01S0070591.1:0-30952 GCA_010110895.2 Picea sitchensis
TAGGGAAAACTGCTATTTGATCAAGACTCAACTCCTGGTTCTTGATTTTCTTGATTTATTATTGATTTATTCCAACTCCCCCATGCAAAAACTCATCCATTATTGGGGAATGCACACCTCCTCTTTGAGTGAGAGATTTATTCCTTAATTAATGATTTTTACCTTTACTATTATTAGTAACTACTATTTCGGGTCAGTTAAGTGAGTTGAAATTACTTCTCTTGTCAATTAAGTGAAATTAAGTGAGATCATGCACACCACTTGAATCTTGTGGGCATTAATGAGCGTGTGACATGTGTCTTTAGTGGTCTAGGTTGAACTATGTGGTCTCCCTTAGCTTATGACACCTATTTTATCTTTTTCTAGCTTTTTTGACTAGAATTTCTATGTTGGAAATTCTATATATTCACCTCCTCTCTTCTTTTTGAGGTTGGTTGCTCATGTATATTCATTTTTTATTAATATAATTCTATGATTTTTGGAGCAAAAACTTTCTCTCATCTCTTAAATATCAACAAATTGTATGTGTTCAATTTAACTAGAATTCTAGATCTATTAGGGTTTCAGCAAGAATTCTACAAGGTCTAAGTCAGAAACCAGTTTGGACGAGACTATTTTTGACCCAAAAAAATTCCAAGCCCTAGTATCAAATAATATCCCTCAAAATCCAAACCCTCCTAGGGCTATGGCCACCAGATTCGCTCCCCTCATCATGACGGCCCAAGTACATGACTTTCCTCAGAATTATAACCAAAGAATCATACTCTATGACGTTGAGGGAAATGCTTCCACTTAGAGGCACCTGGACTGGTTTAATGACTTCGAAAACCCAGAGGAGGTAGACTACATAGATGAAAAAATGAGGCTTTTTGTGCAAATCCTTTCGGAAGATGTAAGAAAGTGGTTCAAATCCCTCCCACTCGCGAGAATTCGGGATTTCACCATACTCGAGACGTCGTTCCTAAATAAATGGGGGGACAAGAAGAAGCCTTTGTAGCTGCTAACAAAATACAATAACATGAAGAAAGAAACGAAAGAGATAGTGTAGGAATTCTCAACTCCTTTTTTTAAGGTGTACAACTCAATCTCTGTGGAAGTAAAGCCGCCCCTTGGTGCTGCACATTTTTTGTACGTGGATTCCTTCGACAATGATTTTGCCCTGTTGTTGAGAGAAAGAAGATCAACGAGTCTAGATTCTATAATGAGTAACGTTGTCGAAGTTGAAGTGAACATGATGGCATTGGGAAAAATAAAATCGGGGTTCAATCAAGGTGATAAGAGGCCCCAGGGAGACACATAACCATCGACGTCGTGGTCCTTAGATGACAAATTCGACATGATAATGAATACCATGGAGAATTTGATGGAGAGAATGTCCATGGGTAACAGACCTGCTGTCTGAGAACAAAATGACCCTCAGCCCAAAAATCAAAACGTTCGAAGGGGTCAACTCCCTCAGATCAGGCAGAGGGAACATAAAGAGAAGAGGGATCAAGGTGACCAACATATGAGACCTCCTTTCTAGAACAACTATGCAGATGAGGATTTCAACTAGACATTCGACAACCAGATGCATCGTTGCGATGACAAAAACCCACGCGTCTTCTTGAAAAAGAGAGAGCATGATCGATACATGTGCAGAAATGAAGACTTCGTGCTGGAGACTGATGATGGTATGATACTCGAAACAAATGATGCATCGTCTTGGGAGACAAAAGATTTCAGGAAATTCTATCAAAACACCATCATGCAGTTCTAGAAGAAGTACAACCTCCAGAGCAAATACGTACATGCCGAGTCGCAACAAACGAACTCCATAAAGAAGCCTACAATGGACACACCTTCCACGAGCCAACCGAGACCGGACAACATGGCCAAGGACATGACAGAAAATACCAAGTCGAAGGAGGAGGTCCCCAAGAAAGCTCCAGAGACAGGCCAGGAGGCAAGTGGAAAAGAGGTAGAAAAAGCTTGCCCCCCTTTCAATTTTGAACACGAGATGGCAAAAATAAAAATCTCTGTCCCATTCAATGAAATGATTAGAAAGGGAAAGTATCAGGAACAAATAATTAAAATTTTGAAAATGGGGGGGGGGATCCATGATACTCTAAATTTTCAAGATGATCACCCCACTATCCTTTTTGGGTCACACATTGAATATACAAGCGATACTGAGGATGTCCCTCCGTTCTACGTTAGTTTAAAGATCCATGACCTGATCCTACACAACGTCATGCTGGATTCTGACGCATCCCACAACCTCATGCTGAAGGTGATTATGGATGAGTTGGGATTGGATGTCACCAGGCCATAGAAAGACCTTTTCTCTTTCGACTCAAGGAAGGTAAAATGTTTGGGTCTCATTAAAGACCTAGTTGTGTCGCTAGCTCAAATCCCCACTAAGAACATGGTCATGGACATAGTTGTCGCAGACATTCCCCCAAAATTTGGCATGCTACTATCAAGATCCTGGGCTACGAAGCTGAAGGGAACTTTGCAGATGGATATGTCATACACCACCATCCATGTTTTTGTCCATGATACAAGGTTGTACAGAGAAGTGATGTTGAAATATATGGTGAGTAGCAAGATGAAACCGAAAAATCATCCTATATACTCCATCGACACCGAGGTGGGTTCTTCTATATTCTACAATGACCTGAGTTTCAAAGAAGAAGAACCGACAACCATCACAACAACTAATGAGAGAACTGTGCGGGAAACAATAGAGTGCGCCGACCTGAAATATCGTGCATAAAACTAGGTGTGGAACATGAGTTTTGATGGCGCAGTCAACAGAGGAGGAGATGGGGCCGGTGTATGGGTGAGCCCCCTGAAGCAAGTACAAATCTGCGCTCATACAAGCTCGCATTTGAATTCACTAACAACATGGCCGAGTATGAAGCACTAATTTTGGGCTTACAAGTTTTGAAAGAGTTGGGCACGCAGAAGATAGCAGTGTGCAAAGATTTCCAAGATAATCATAAATTAGGTAAAGGGTGTGTATCAGACCAAACACCCCAGACTAAGAGCGTACAAAAATTTGGATTTGGACTTTCTCTAAGGATTTCCAGAGTATTGTTGGATTACTGAGAGGGGAGGTGAATAAGTAATATCATAATTATAATCCTTTTTCTTCAAATGTTATATCAATGTAGAATTATTATCCAATAATGAGCAGTAAGAAATAAACAATCAAACACATCTAAGGATTTGAGATTGTTGGATTACTGAAAAGGAGGGGAGGTGAATAAGTAATATCATAATTATAACTTTTCTTCAAATGTTATATCAATGGTGAATTATTATCCAATAATGAGCGTGCGAAGAAATAAACAATCACCATTACAATAATAAAGACACCACAGTTTTCATGTGGAAACCTAAACCGAGAAAACCACTAAATGCTTTTTTCTTATAAGGGTTCAGAAGAATTACATTCATTGGAAGCAACAACTTCCTTTGCTTTCCGGGGCTGGTAACCGTAAAGGAGGCTCCAACCCCTAGTTTCTCAAGCTTGCAACCTAAGGGAATCTCCAACTCCCCTGACCTCTTCTGCTACAACTAAGGAGGCTATACAACCCCCAATGTTCTTCGCTACAACCACTTGTCCTGCCTTGGCCCCAACACTCGCAAGTAGAAGCAGAATGATGGAACCATCGTCACACCATCACCATAGCTGGCTTTTCCTTCCGCCAGATTTTCAGTCAACGCTTTGAAGTGTTTCAACTTGGCAAACGCTTCAGATTACTCTTTGAGGAACGCAACCCATGTCAATCCTGTGAATAATCACTCAATAACCAACATAAAATAGTTTCTTTGCCTGTACCTTCCTTTCTTGATGGCCACACAGATCCATATTATGAACTAATCCTAAGGGGTTTGCTTGATGATGGAAAACTTTTGATTTAAACTCAGTTCCGTCAAGCCCCATTTGACACTCCATCTACAATACTATCATGGTTTTGATATTTCGAAATCTCTTTAATCATCGCCGCTTCTGTTTCTGAGTTTATTAGATGATCAAAGTGTATGTCCCAGTCTTATGTGCCACAAACAGATTTCATTATATTTACTTAAATGACATTCTTCTCTTCTTTTTTAGAATGTAAACATTATTTTCGTTTTCACCCTTTTGGCACCAGTTTTCCCGGAGGAGATCTCTCTTTAATTTTACGTACTTTAGCAAGAAACGTAATCCCCACATCCTTTAATATCAATATTTGGCTACACTAAGAAGTTGCCGTGCTTTAACTCTAATTAATAACATGCTTTGAGCTTTTCCTTTCCATTGCCTGATTTAACCATTCCCTCGCCTTTTGACCTTCCTGGTGCATTGCTTCCAAAAGTTACCTTTCCACCATTACGCTCAGACAGGGTAATAAAATTCTCATTATCTCCCATCATATGCTTTGAACACTTCCTACTGCCAATGTACTGTGGGTCCTTCTGTTTCTGAACCGAGAGCACAATGTTACAATGAGATCTCTATCTTCTTTTCTCCACATTTTGTTCAGATGTATATTTCGTTTTTGATTCCGCCTTGTAATGCTTCAAATTGCACTCGTATTACGGTCCAAAGTTAGAAATTGTAGCATTTTGCTCCTACTGTATATGAATGGGATTATATTTCGTGGTATTCTCGCTTTTACCTTCTCGTTGGTAGAAGAACTATCTTTTGTGATGATATGCTGTTCTGATTATCGACCGTATATTTCTGAGATTATGTGCCAGCTTGCTTTGAAATTAAAATTTATAAACAAAGTGGGTAAATAATAACCACATTGAAGAAATTAGCATTCCTTAATCTTGATTGATTCCTAGGAGGATAATACATTGACTTTTGGTTCATGTTTGTAATTCTGGTCTTCATTCTGAATTTTGTTATTTGACCTCTTTTCTGACCTCCTGGCTGTATGAGTTTGTTGATTGACCCAACGTTTGCTTGCTTTTTTTCTTATTACTTGATTCTCGCTTATTGGAAAATGACATGTTCAACATTTTCATTTTGTGAACCTCTAACCGCTGCTGTTCAAAACTAATCATTTGATGATCTCTATATTCTTTTAGCTATCATTGCTTGTTTCTTTCTTTATATCCCAATTCAGATTTATTCTCAGATACCTTTTGTCTGTTAAAATATTGTTTTAGCTCTTTCCAAAGCTTTTGATACTAGATATTCCTCATTATACCGTGCCCTATATTTTCTTAACCTCTTCTGCATCGCCATATAACTTCTTTCTTCTAGATGTTCACATCCTCGATCTCCTTCAATCCAGTCGTTGCTTTTGTGGGATTTCTTCAATTTTCTGCCTTTCCAAGTTCTAGCTTAATAGGGAATGTTCATTGTATTTGTTTCTGCATACATCGACTAATAATCAAGCTTTTTATTTCCTTTTTCTTTTATTCTCAGCCTATCTATTTCTTCCAGGGCACAAATCAACTTCTCTTCCATATCCACTCTCAAAGATCCATATCATTCTCTGAACAGTTTGACTCAAGTTCTTCTATGGCCATGCTACGCTTCATCTTCTTGGTTCTCATGGAAGATTCAATTATCGCCCTGAGTACCGTGAGAACTCATCATTGTTTATACACGACTTTTCTCATTACATTCTATAAATTCTTATTTCTTTATTATATTTCTTCCTGGTTCTTTCTTTCTAAGCCGAAGTTCTGCTTTTTCCTTTATGGGCATTTGTTAGCAAAAGTGCCCCCACCTTACCACATGAAACATTTAAAGGTACTTTCCTTTGTACTTTCCTCATCCAAAGTGAACCTTCTTGCTACCTGCCTCTCGATTTGACCCGGCCGCATCAAAGACTCTTTTCTCATGAAATGAGTTTCCCTAGGGATGGTTTCTTCTTGACTGTAAGCAATCCTCATTTCATAGGCTGCTAAAGTTCCTAGCAACTCCATCAGATATTGCCCTTGGAGTTGACTCATCTCTTCTATTATTGCGTAGACTTTAGGATTGAATCTTTCAGAGATTCCCAACACTGGACAAGAAGTGAGTCATCACTGTTTCCTCCCAAACCCTCATAGCATTTACCATTTCATCAACTCTCAAGAAAACTTACTTATGTTTTCATCCTTATTCATTCTCAACTGTTCGTATCTCAGTCTATGAGTTTGTATTTTGGCATCTTTAACTTTCTCGCTTCCTTCATAGCTACTTATCAGCTTTTCCCACATTTCAAGCAGCTGAAGATTCATTACTTTCACAAATTCTGTTTCAGCTAGACCACTGAGAATAGTATTCATAGCTTTTGCATTAAAGCTGAACTCTAATTTTTCATCTTTAGATTGTAAACACAAATTGGTTTTGTATACCCGCTTCAATTACTTCAAACATCTTGCTTCCCGTGAGACATTATGGCGTTCTCATTCTTACCTTCCAGAGGCAAAATTTGTGCCATTAAATATAGGTGCCTTGTTGGTTGAACAATCATGAATCAATAGGTCATGATTTCTAATTGCAGATTCTTCCTCTTACACTAAAGGGAACTCCGCCTCAGATACCAATTGTTACGTATGTAGAAATAACTATAGGGGGAATCGGGCTTATTGTAAATTACATCAATTTCTTTCTCAATTTTATTCAATCATTAATCTTAATGGTGCAGTGTTCTTACCGTGAAAACTGCTGGTTATAAATATAGCTATGTTTAAAGAACAACAATCACACATATCATTCATTCACAAGTATGAGATACAGATTTTTCAAGAGGAAACCGTTCGTGAAAACTTCGGCTTTTAAGATGTTCAACAAGCTTCAACTTTTGTTAAGACATCTCATCTTTATGAGTACCAACTCATAGAGGTTACAACCGGACAAGCCATAGCACCAACTGGCTGAGAGCAACAACTCCCACACATCTTTGCCACCGGTACAATCGCATTCTTTTATCATAGCACTAACCGGGAGTGAAGGCACCAACTCTTCAGATTCTGCAAGCAATCTACTCCTTGTAAAGGAAAGAGACATACGCTTCCCTAGCACCAATTCTACCACCCTAATTTATTAAGATAAATATTACTTAAATCAACTCATACATTCAAATATAGCTTGCATACCCATTCTACCGATCTGCTCTGCATTCTCATCGCTCCTCTGATTCTGCTTGCTATGCCTCATCGTCTCTTCGTTCTCGCGCTCTCAAAGATCTTCTCCTGCTTACTTGTGATTCACCTCTTTCTCCCATCCAGCTTCACGCTTTCTAACATTAAACAACATTATTCTCTCTCTGCTCGCCGCGATTTTATAGATTCCTTCACATGCAAAAGTTTCTTTCCATGCGATTCTCAACCCGCGAACTCCGCTTTCTTTCAGCTCTTTCTTTCTCGCTGTTCTCCGGATTTTTCGGACTGCCTCCTTGCATGCCTCGCTAATTTCGCTGCAACGCCGTCTTTAACGCCATGGGCCTATTTTTAGACTTAAAGTTCGCTTTTCTTGACTCCAACCGTAGCTTTCCTTTTTCGCTTATTCGTTTTTCCTGCTGGTGATGTCGTCGTTTTCCTCGATTTTCTCACCGGTTCTGGCGCGTAAGCCATCATCTAACGCTTGTGTTCCAAAGATTCTGCTGCTCCAAGAGTCGTGAAAGTTTCGGGCAACAGAGCCAAATTACCTTATACGCAGTACAGCCATTTTTGTAAGTTGCACCGGTGGTTCGCTTTCCAATGGCCGTAGAGCCAACATTCGTATGTGCCAGCCGTTTCAAAGATTCGTTAAAGAAATAAGCTTCAGCATCCAGGTTCGCATTGATGTTGCATCCTCTGTGTTCGTATAAACAATTTTGATCATCTGCGTCATTCTTCCGTTATAGCCATCAACAACTCCAACGCCACCACAAAGTATTTCGTTCCAACGCCGCTTTCAAAGACTGCTTTCGCTCGTCTGCGGTTTGCATTTGGTGCTGCAAGATGCTTCGCGATCTGCTCTTTCATAAACAATCGCCATTGCTATCAATGACAACCTTGGCATCATCTCGGCGCTTTGATCATTCCGGGTTATCTTCATAGCAGCCATATTTCCAACAATCTCTTCTTTGGCATTGTGATGGCAATATGCTTTCATTCTCCCTTTGACATCAAGGCAAAGGGTTAAACTGTCTCCCAGACTCCTCACTTGGTGCATCATCAATTGCTCGCGAACCAAAGATCCTGCGGACTCCGGCATTCTTTTGGTATCAATCAAATGGCGTGCTCGGTTCTCGACACACAAATTTTCTTCAATCTTTGCTATTCATAACCAACCTCAACACAGCTACACCCATATATTCAATACTGATATGAAAACCAAAATGTCTCTTCAGGCGAACTGTTAATCACACGCTCCGACAGTGCGAGATTAGTTAGAACCGTAGGACTCCCATCTTCTCGTCTGGTGGGTATTCTAAAATCCGTCTGTAATGGTTTGGTAACAGACGTACGAACTGCTCCGTGGAGGAATACCGAATCATATCAATTTTATTCACAACCTGATCTTTTAAGAAATTTTACTTCAGAGGTATATGCTTCGCCTTGGAATGAAGAACTGATTCTTGGAAACACTAATGGTACTAGTATTATCACAAAGAAGAGGAATGGCCTTCATATGTTACCTTTAAGTCCACAAGAGCTTGTATCATCCATATTACCCGAAAATAACATGCATAATGTATTCTCGCTTCTCTCAGGACAGTTAATAGAACTTTGCTTCTTATTAGCTACTTAAATCCAAATGACCTCCCAAGAAGAATGCACCTATTAGTGCTCTTCTTTCATCTAGCTAATGAATTGGCCCTAATCTATGCCCTCGAATATATCACTGAAAAATTTTATTCTTTGCACCACAAACCATAAGACATAGTGCCTTTCAGATATTTGAAAATTCTTCTTTTGCCAGCCTACTATGACTCTTAGGGGCAGTTTTGATCTTCCCACCATCCCCAACGGAAGATGTACATGTCCTGTCTTGAGTGGTGATGATATGACTTCCTAACATAGATCTGCATGCCTTTGATCCACTCTCCTGGGTATCATCTTGCCCAATTTGCACCATACGCATCTATGTAAGGTGTACCCACAGAGAGGCATCTTCCATTTGAACTCTCTTCAAAGATCTCCTTTAAATACTTTTCTTGAGAGAGAAATAAACTCTTCATCATTCTCAGTAATTTGAAGACCAAGGAAGTATGATGTACTTCTCTCCAAACATGCTAATATTCTCAAATTCAGATTTCATTTGCTAATGCAATGAAATCTGAATTTGAGGAGTGATTAGTACAGCCAAGTAATATCATCAACATAAACCATAGCACAACTAGTAACTAGCACCTTCGATGGTATGTAATAAATTGCTATTCATAGGGACCTTTCTGAAGTTTCCTTTGTCATGTGATATTTTGTCCACCTCCCCCATACCGTGCTCTGTGCTTTCTGTTTTAACCATACACCTTTTTCAAATTTTTAGTGCATAGTCAAAGTTTATCTCAGAAGAGAAAAACCTTCCGTTCCATACTTCCTCTTCTAAGTTCCCATTTAGAAATGCCGACTTGAATCCATCTCGGTATACTTTTAACGCTTGTGACATGGTATAGGCTAAAAATTTATAACCTCCATTCTTGCCACTCGAGCAACGTGCTTTCTGAATAAAGTCTTGTCCTCAATCCGAAAGTGATATCCTGGGTGCATCTGGGGTCTTGCTCTATTTCATACCGACCTTTGTTCATTGGTTCTATTCTAAAGACCCATTTTATCCTATCACATTCTGTTCAAGGTTCAGGCACAAGATCCCGTGTTATTCTTTTCAATCTGGGTCCAACTCCTCATTCATGGCTGTGCTATCCAGTCCTTGTCTTTACATGCTTCATTAAAACTTTTCGGTTCAATTTTAGATAAAAGCTCACATGTGATGTTTCCCACTCTTCAAAGCCTTCTGTTTGAACCCCTTTGTTCATCACCACGATTTGACTTCGTGATGATTCTTTCTAATACCTGAAGAAGGCTTTCATACCGGCCGTTGCATCTCTTCATCTCTTCCGACTCGTGATTCTTCCTCTTCCCGACCCTTGACCCGTTCTCTTTCATCTTCATCATCCAACTCGACTTTCATCATCTCTCGCGGATCGGTGCCTTATGACATTATTCATCTACTTTAACTTCTATGCTGTCAACCATTCTATTTAGTCTCTTGTTATAGCATCTGAAGCCTTTGCCGCTTGTAGCATATCCTAGAAAGATTCCTTCATCGCTCTGTCATCATACTTACCTGCATTTTCATCACATTCTTGATGTAACATTTGCTTCCGTGCGACCTTTGAAGTGCTTAATACCGGTAGGTATCTAAACCATACGATATGGTCTTATCAATCGCTTGGTCTCAAATGTGCTTTTTATTAAGAATGTGCACAACAGTATGAATTGCTTGCTTCTACCCATAAGTTTTGAGAAATATCCTTTTCCTTTCATTGATCGTGTCATTTGCTGACCGTTTATTCTGGCTTTTCTACCACTCCATTTTGCGAGGTGTTCTTGCAATTGTGTATTCTCTTCTTTCTGATGCCATGCTCATCAAGCATAAACTTTGAATTGTCTTGAGATGAAATCTCCTCCTCTGTCAGATCGGATAGCTTTTATTTTCCTTCCAGCTTTTGATTTCAACAATCTTTGAAGTGTTTGAACTGCAAATGCTTTCAGATTTCTTTGAGGAAATCCAACCCAGCGTCAATCAGAAATAATCATCAATAACCAACATAAAATAGTTTCTTTCTATTCTCGATGGGTCCACATAGATCCATATGTGCTAACTGAAGGGGTTTGTTTGATGATGGAAAACTTTTTGATTTAAACTTGTGCTCTAGCTGCTTTCTCCCATTTGACACGGGCCATAATACAATATCACGTGGTTTTGATATTTCCGGGAAATCTCTTACCGCCGCTTCATTGGAAGTTTTATTAGATGATCAAAGTAAGAACCTGCCTTCAGGCTACGTACCAAAATTTTCATTATATTTTATATTTAAATGACATTCTTCTCTTCCCTTTCTTTAGAATGTAAACATTATTTTCTGCTCTCAATTCCTTTGGCAACTAGTTTTCTCCTGAGGAGACCTCTTTAATTTGCATGCCTTTATGTGCGAAACGTAACTTCACATCCTTTATCACACATTTGGTTTACACTAAGAAGGTTGTGCTTTAATCCTCTACTAACACGCTTCTGAGCTTTTCCTTTCCATTGCTCGTATCTTTCAACCATTCTCCCTGTTCCTTCGACCTTTCCTGGTGCATTGTTTCCAAAGTTACCTTTCCACCTTTACTCTCAGATAGGGTAATAAACTTCTCCTTATCTCCGACATGTGCTTTGAACATCCACTACACAATGTACCAGGGTCCTTCTGTTTCTGAACCGAGAGCACAATGTTACAATGAGACTTATCTTTCTTTTCTCCATACATTTTGTTCACAAGCAAGATATTCCATTTTAATTCTCGCTTTGTAATGTTTCCAAATTGCACTCGGTGGCTAATGGGTCCAAAGTTAGAACAATGCTTGTAGCATTTTGGTTCATTGTATATGGAATCAAATGGATTAGTATTTATGTGTGGTATCCTTCTTATACCTGTTGGTAGGGAAGCACGATCTTTGTGATGATATGCTATTCTCGACATCGATCTGTGTATACTTCCGAGATTATAAAAACAGCTTAAAATTTTGTGCCCAAATTTATAACAGCAGAAACAGTAACCATTGAAGAAATTAGCATTCCTCAATCTTGATTGATTCTAGGATGATAATACATTGACTTTTGTTCCTCACGTTTGTAATTCCCGTCCGATCAATTTATTTGACCTTCTTTCGACCTCCGGCCGTAGTATGAGTTTATTGATTGACCCAATGTTTGCTTGCTTTTTCTTATTATTTGAGTCTGTTTTATTGGAAAATGACATGCTCCAACATTTCTATTTTAGAACCTTTCCAACTGCTTGTTGTTCTGAAACCTAATCACATTTGATGATTCTATATTCTTTTAGCTTATCATTGCTTTGCTTCTTCTTATATATCCTAGACCAGATTTAGTTCCCAGGAGGTCTTTGTCCTTAAAATATTGTTTATCTCTTTCTTCTCAAGCTTTGATACTAGAGATATTCCGATTATACCAGGCTTGATATTTTCTAACTCCTTCTTAACAGCTACAACTTCTTCTAGATGTTCTCACATCTCGATCTCCCTTCAACCAAATGTTGTTTCTTTAGGATTTCTTCAATTTTCATCGCCTCTTCAAGTTCTAGCTTAAATAAGGGAATGTCTACTGTATTTGTTTCATACTGGATTAATAACTGCTTTTGCTTCCTTTTCTTTATTCACAGTCTATCTATTTCTTCCAGGACACAAATCAGCTCTCCTTCCATATCCACTTCAACATCCATATCATTCTCTGAACGATTCTGTTCAAGTTCTTCTATGGCTATAAGCATGAAGCCATCTTCTTGGTTCTCATGGAAGATTCAATTATCCTGATATTTCTGTAGAATCATCATTGTTTATACACAGACTTTTTTTGTTATTCTTATACTTATTTTCTTTATTATATTTCTTTCCTTGGAAACCTTTTCTTCATCAGTTTAGTTCTGTTCTTTCCCTTTATGTGGCATTTGTTAGCAAAGTGCCCCACCTTACCACAATTGAAACATTTAAAAGGTAGTTTTCAGTTGTACTTCCCTGATCCAGTTTTTATTCTTCTTACAAATTTTGCCTCACATTTCATCCAGCTCGCATCGCGATTCTTTTCTGCTTTTAATGAGGCTTCCCTAGATGAGTTTCTTGGATCTCAGGTTAACTCATTTCATAGGTGTGGTTAAAGTTCAGCAACTCCATCGTAGGATAATGCCTGAGTTCACTCATCTTCTATTGATGACTTTAGTATTGAATCTTTCAGTTAGAGATCTCAACATTTTCTGACAAGAAGTGAGTCATCAATTGTTTCTCCTAAACCCTCATAGCATTTACTCATTTCATCAACTCTCAAGAAAACTTTCATTTATGTTTTCATCTCATTCATTCTCAATTGTTCAAAATCTTAGTCTATGAGTTTGTAGTTTGGTATCTTTAACTTTCTCGTTTCCTTCATAGCTATTTATCAGTTTTTCCCACATTTCTTAGCAGTTTCTAAAGATTCATTACCTTCACAAATTTTGATTCATCCAGACCACTAAGAATAGCATTAATAGCTTTTGAATTAAAGGTGAACTCTAATTTTTCATCTTTTAGACAGAAACACAAATATTTTGTATAATTGCTTCCACTATTTCCCAAACATCTCCTTTAGACATTAAGTATAGTTCTCATTCTTACCTTCCAAGGCAAAATTTTGTGCCATTAAATATAAGTTCTTGTTATTGAACCATATCATGACTAGTCATGATTTCACTCTAGGATCTTCCTTACACTAAAGGAACCCGGTCTGATACCAATTCGTTACGTGTATGAAATAATCAGTGAATCAATATTGTAAATTGCTGTAATAATTCTCTCTCAATTTTATCTTTCAATCATTAATCTAATGGCAGCAAGTCTTTTGATTTGAAAACCAAGGTTATAAAACATGAAGCCATTATAGTATAAAGAACAACAATCATACACATCATTCATTCACAAGTATGATATTACATTTTTTCAAGAGGAAACCCAACTGTGAAAAACCTCGTCTTCTAAGATGTTCAACAAGCTTCAACTTTGTTACATCTCATCTTTTATAGAGCACTTCAACTCATAGAGGCTACAACTCCTCGCATTGCCGCGACTAACTCGCCGAGAGCACCAACTCCCACAGACTCCCAACACCCACTGAGTGGAAGCACCGAATTCCTTTTACTTCAGCGACTAACCGGAAAGTGAAGGCACCAACCTTCGATTCTACAAGCACCCACTTGAAAACAGAGACATACGCCTTCCCTTAGCAATTCACCCTACTCACCAATTTATTAAGATAATCTATTACTTAAATCAACTCCGCACATTCGGAGAGGCTTGCATACCCATTCTTCGCTGATCTCAGCTCGTGATTCTTTACTGCTCTCATCTTGTTGTTATGCCTCACCGTCTCAAAATCGGTTTCCCCAAGATTCTCCCTCGGCATTTATATTCACCTCTTCCTCATCCATAGCGCCACGCTTCAACATGAACAACATTATTCTCTGCTCAAGCCGCTTATTTTATAGATTCTACGCAAAAGTTTTCCATGCGATTCAACCGCGAATCCCGCTTTCCCCTTTCTTTCAAATTTCTTCGCCAGATGCTGCCTTCTCCTTTGATTCTGACCTCGCTCTTGCATGCCTCCTTTTACATGCCACTTCATGCACTGCCTTTAACTCGCCATTTATTTTAGACTAAAAGTCTTCGCTTTCACCTTAACCGTAGCTTCTTTTTCGCTATCTTCGCTTCTTCGCTGCATGCCGCCGTTTTCCTGATTTTCTGGAATCGACTTAAGCGCGTACATATCATCTTAACGCCAGAAACCTAAAATGACTGCGCTCCAAGAGTCGTGGTTTCGGCAGCCGTGTTTCAAAGATCTATGTTTCAAAGATGTTTCACTTCTTTGTGTTAAAGATTCGCGGTTCGCCTAAATACCAGATTTCAGCATTCGTGTTGCGCTAATCGTATTTTCAAAGATTCGTGTTTGCAAGCAATGCGGTTTCAGCATCCGTGTTCTCGCATTGATGTTGCGTACTGCGGTCCGTGAGTAAACACCCGATCATCTCAAGGCCATTCTTCTCGTTATAGCCATCAATGACAACCTTTAACCATTCAAGAAGCTTTCAGGAAACCCAACGTTGCTTCAGCACTGGCCGTCAGAAGTTTTGCATTTGTGTTAAAGATTTCAAAAGATTCCGCTCTTCATAAACAATCGATTACATCAATGGACAACCTTTGATCATCTCATGCCTTTATCATCCTCATGCCATCTCTCGCGAAATATATTTCCAACATAATCCATATAGGATATTTTAATTTACAAATCTAATTTCCTTCATTTCATTGTTCCACAATTAAGCATGTATTCTTACTCCACAAAGTGTCTTTTCGTGGGGGCTTTCAAAGATAAGGGGACCACTTTAGAGTTCATCCATATGTACTTCTTATCAACCATGAAAAAAATAATGAGTCATATTTACATCAAAACAATATTGGGTCCATTACCCAAACTCTTTGTGCTACGGGCTTTCTTCAAGGGTTGACATCAATGACAACCAACCTTTTAATCAACAATATCCCTTTGGCATTGATTATAAATAAATGCACTACTCAAATCATATCACTCATGCCCCCAGAACCATGCCTTTGTCCTCTCAATTCGAGCAAATATGTTCCCCTTGGAACTACATGCCTATCCCTCTCAGAGGATTCCATAAATCTGCTCCCCGGAGAACTATGCCTTCGCCCCTTCAAGATTCTGACAAATCTCCTTTTGTCAATGGCAAGATATTCTTCCCATCAGGGGTTACCGACGACTCAGTCTCTTATGGTGCTTCCGTAAATTTAAAACATAAGATAAGCATTCAAAAAGTATTAAAAAGAACTCATTTTGTGTCATCACATTCTATTCTTTGGTCTTGGAAACTACTCCTCAAGTGTCATTTTTCTATTTGATCCAATTCTTCATCCATGGCCTTATTCAAAATTCATCCTTGTTGTATTTTCAAACAGCTTTGGTCTCAATTGTATATATGAGTGCTAGGTGTGTTTGTTCTGGGGAATAGATTTTTCTTCTAGTCTCAACTCCTGATCTTTGTTTCCACCAATCCCATCTAAAGGATGATTCTTTTCCGGTATTCTTACTTATAGGTGTCTTTGGACATACTTCATGGAACTTTTCTACTGCCGATTCTTTCATCTTCATCTTCCCTTTCTTCTTTTTCATCTTCTTCTTCAAAAGTTGTTCCATTGATTTTTCTTCTTTCTTTGATTCTCGTCTCGCTTATTTCATCAATTGTTACTTGATGCTTTCCACAACTTTGTTTTTGTGACCTAGATTGTAACACTGTATTCTTTCCTTGTACTTTATAACCAACAATTATTCCTTTGTCAATAATGCGACAAACTTTCCTATTCTTCCATCTTCTCTTTGATGTAACATTTGCTTCAAAAACTCAAGTGCTTCACATTTGTTGGTCTTCCTTTTCCTGCTTAGCTCATAGGGAGTTTTATCAATGTTGTTTCGAGCATTGCTTCAAAGTTTTGAATGTGAATTGTTATATGTAATCGCCTGTGGTCCAAAAATATCTATCAACTTTGGAACCTATTATCATTGTTCGAGCCATTTCTTGTACTGCCCTTTTCTTTCTTTCAACAACTATTCTCATGAGGTGTGTCCTAGTGACCGGTGAATTGCCTTTTTTATTCTAAGCGATTTGCGAATAGTCCATAAATTCCTTTGAAAATGAATTCTCCTCCATTATCCTATCTTAAGTATTTGATTCTTGAATCCATCTCATTTTCAACCTGCATTTCCTTGTAGACATCTTGAAATTTTCAAAAGCTTCTCGATTTGTTCTTGAGAAAGCAACCTGCAATCATTCTTGTATAAACATCAACCACACATAAAGAACTTCACCTTAATCTTTTGCTGTAGCTGGGTCCAACTCAGGATCAACATGGCACAATTTCCGCTGTTTTATTGCTGAACATTCCTTTGATTTTGGTCTTTGTTTGTTTTCCTCTTGTTGGCAATGCTTAAAATAAAGTGTTGGTTGGTTTCAAAATCAGAATTGGATCAGATTGTCGACTTTGACAAGGTTATCAAATGCATGTAACCCATTCTTCTCGTACATAGACAACTTTCATCTTCCTCCTTTTCCTAGACAACACTTTTTCATTTCCACTTCTCGCTAACATTATTATATAAGTGGTAAAATGTGAAAGAATCAATTTTCCTTAAACCTTCTTTTCTTATCTCACACTTTCTTTGTGAATCGAAAGTGAAATTCTATGACTTTGGTCACATTTAATTTACACTTAAATATATGTTTCATATCTTCTACTAGTAGGAATATTTTCTTGTCTTTTTTCATTCTTTTTGTTCTGGCCAGATCGGTGGCTTTTTCCAATAATTTTGAATTCATTATTTCCAAAGGAGACTGATCCATATCTTTTCCTTTTCAGAATGTAAGAAACTTGTCTCTATCACTGGCTATGTGTTTTAAAATATCCACCACAACATACTTCAACTATCAAGCTTTTCTATTTAGTTTGTAGAAACATCAGCATTATTCATTACACTGATCTTGCTTTTATCCATGTCATTTTTTTTAGGTTCTTGTTTGTGACTCTTTGAGGTTCTTTAGAGGGACTGGCTATTCTCAAGCAATTTTAAGTCATGTAAAGTTCAAAATAAGCGTAGCTTGCAATATCTGCCTTCACAAGTCAAAACATCAAACCCAAATGTTCTTTCTTAAAAGCGTAAGTCATTAGTTTCTTAATGCAACTTTGTATCTTCAAAAGCAGTTAAAATGCCTGTTAGCTCAGTTCTCACAAATTAGCAAACCAAAATTAGTCAGCAGCGCATGTAATACAAACCAAAAACAAGGGTGCCTGATGTCGGTTGTGAAGAAATTTACAGTGAGTAAAGCCCTTTAAGTGAATCCTTCTTCTTCTGGAGGTCTGTCTATCTATTGTTGATTCTCGAATCGAACTTTCTTGGTGGAGGAGTGTTTCTATAATCTTCCTTGTATATCTTTTATCCCCTTTGATTGTTTCACATAACTTTTGATTTGTTTCTTGCTCATTGTATTTTGTGGAGCTTGCACCATTTTCTGTCTGATTGTATCCAAGTTCCGACTTGTCAAGATAAGATTTTGACTACCGTTGATAATGTCATTCAGAACTTTGAGCTATTCTGCACATTTTACCTTTGAATATCCCTTTCTAGTGACAATCTCTTACTTCCGTGTTTCCTAATGATCCAAATTCCTTCCTTCTAGCTTGCTTTTTGAGTGCTTCAATTCTTTTTATCTTCATTTGAACCTTCAATTTTGTGATCATTTGTTCTAGTTCTCAAGTGTCTTTTTCTATCTAGTTTCATTTGTAGTTTCTTGTTTTTCTTTTTCTTTCTCCGGGATAACTTTATGGCACTCATTAATTCTTTTCTTGGAAGTCAATTCTGCCTTTTCAATTTCTTCTTCTTCATATGCTTCTTCATATCCTTTCATCGCAGTCTTCTACTACCATGAATAGTAGAAGACTCTCCGCTTTCAATTTGCCATTGACTTCGTCTTCATCTGACGATGAGATGTATTCCTTGGTGCAAAGGTTTTTCTGGAAAACTTTCAGAAGTCTCTTTACCTTTATATGTTCGTCTTCCTTTTGAGTAACCTTTCCTTCATTTCTTTTCCTTTATGAGGACATTTGTTAGAAAATGACCAATACCATCACAATTAAAACAAATTAAAGGAAGCTTACCTTCCAGACTCACCGCTGGGTTCCCTATTCAGTCTTTACCTAAGTTGGCCACTTCTTCATCATCTTCCTTTTTTTTTTTTTTTTTTTTTTTTTTTTTTTTTTTTCTTGGATATTTTGGATGCTTTGAAGGCTGCTTCTTTTAAATCGATTTCTTGTTCAGCTCTCATCTCATATGTTGTGAAGATTCCATGTACCTCCATGCTTATTGATTTTAGTCTCGGATTCTTCTAGTTTTGATATCTTAGGTTTGGATCTCATAGGAAGAGATCTAGTACCTTTTGAACAATTATAGATTCTTGGATTTCTTCTCCCAATCCTATGATTTCTTATTCCACTATTTATCGAAATAAGTAAGAAGTAGGTTGTGATATATCCATCATCCTTCTCCCCTCATTTCTTTTAGTTGTTCAACCGAAGCTTTTGTAAGTTTGAAGCTTTGGTTTATGACTTTGAATATCCTTCATAAATATTTCAAGCTTGTCCTTAAATCTCTTTTAGCATTTACAAGGTGCAATCCTTTGTCAATACCGTATCAATGACTATCTAAAAGTGAATTTTATGGATTTGGAATTATTCTCACCGAAGTTTCATCATTTTGTCATTTGTTGGTGGAACCGTGTGTGTATCCATATACAATTGATTGCCAAACTTGAAATCCCTCGTAATCGATATATGTCTTCTCTTCATCATTATGCTCCAAAAGCATACTTCTCTCTATCAAATCAGTATTCCCATTTTTATATGAGTTGTTACTTCATGATTTGCCTTTTAGTGGTTAAACTGATTTTGAAGGAACCGACTTTGATACCAAATTCGTTGGATTAATGAGAGGGGAGGTGAATCAAGAATAGCATAATTATATAATCGCTTTTCTTCAAATGTTATATCAATGTAGAAATTATTATTCACAATGAGCAATAAGAAATAAACAATCAAACACATGTTATAATACACCAAGAAAGTTTTACGTGGAAACCCAACGAGAGAAAACTACCTAAATGATTTTTCTCTGATATGTCTTGAAGAATTACATTCATTGGAAGCACTAACTTCCTTTGTTTTCCAGCCTACAATCGGAAGGAGGCTCCAACACCCTAATTTCTGATACAACCTGAGGGGAATCTCCAACTCCCCAATTATTTGGCTACAACCGTAAGGAGGCTACAACTCCCCCAATGTTCTCCTATTATTAAACTCAAAGGTGGCTATTACAAACTACCTATCTCCTTGCCCCATCCCCTACTACCTCAAGTAGAAGTAGAATGATGGAACTAATTGCTACTATCACTATGAGATATAATACCGCAAACTCCCACTAATAAATCAACCATGCATCAACCATGTATCAACCTCGCATTCTCAACTCAGAATCAACAAATCTGCACTATAAACAAATGCATCAACCATGTACCAACTTGTAATCAACCTCTACTTTCATAAACAAGTGCATCTAACCATGTAATGTAAAGTATGTACCAATCACATGTCAAATAGTCATCAACTATGACTCATCAATATGTACCAACGTCATCAACTATACACCTCATGTATGTGCCAACTCATCAACTACTTGTCTCAACTATGTACTAACATAAAATTTCACAATCGAAGTCCTCATCAATTTCCTATCATCCAAATATGATTTGTAGCTCAGTAATAAACCTGGTGTATATGATCATTCCTTCAAACCTTCCTTAACTTTTAATAACAAGAGACTATCATTTTCATCAAACTTTTCAGTCTCACATGCCTAAATTTGGATTAGTCAACAACCCTAACTTGAAGTAATCATAACTTTGAACCGTAATGAATAAATATCAAAAAATGATACACAATGTTCTTTCAAGTATGTTTTATAAAATTCCTCCAAGTTTTACTACTTGAAACCTCTCGTAAAAGGACGAGAGTAGAAAAATGACATACCTTGCTTAATTTTGTTTTATTCTAGAGAGCAAACTTGTAGAGTGTTCCCAACACAAAATATTTGGATGGATTGATATAAAACTATTAAAAACATACTACATAATGCAGACTTAACCAACACATTTGGTCTCAATTTAGAATTTGGATCTTTTATGAAGAAGGTATGACATTTTTACTCGAAACACTCGATTTTGACGAAGTTTCCGTGACTGGCCACAAACCCTCTTTTCCATGAAGTGTAACTCCCAAAAATACAATGACCCACAAGATGAATTTTTTACCATAGATATTTCAGAGTATGTTTTCTCACTTTCATAGAAATTTCCAAGATCTGACTCATTATAGAAAATGTTATAGCTAAAATGGTGAGATGACTCAGAAATAACATATCTTAGAAAGCACCATCAAAAGAATTTATCCTTTCCTTGCATTTCGACCTTCTTCTTCACTTTCCTCAGAATTTGGCTTAGATATCATTTGGATACCCAGACGACTATATATATATAAAAATTTGTGCGTGATTCAAATACCGAGAGAGTCCTGTCTCTTATTTATACTCTCCGTGTAGCTTCCTTAAAAACATCTTCAGGTCAATGGCCCATTCTCTTCATTTTAGGGTTGGGTCCACTTCAATTTATCCATTAAATTTATTATTGAAATTATTTATTTTGGATTCACTCGAATTATAGTACATTCATCATTTCACTTTATTATTTTTAACTTTAAAATCTCTTTAACCACTTGATTAATTTGACCTTTGGGGCTTCTAGATGACATATGAGGGTCCTCCAACTTCGTAGCTTGCTAACTCTCAAACCATGAGGAGTTATGTGACATTGCGCACATACCACTAGAAATGACATGACATGTACTATCCATATAGAATGTAATATTCAATATATCATAACTCATACCATTACCTATCAAACAAATCCTGGGTCCATTGCCCAAACCTAGTGTATCCAACTTCTCATGGCCATAACTCTCTAACCGTGAGAAATTATGTGACGTTCCACATACCACTGGAAATGACATGACAAGCACTATCCATATAGGATATTTTCCCTAACAAATTCACTTTCCTTGATCTCATTATTCCATAATTAAGAATGGGTTCTCTTACTCCACAAAGCGTCTTCCTGTGAGGGCTTTCACCATAAGGGGACCACTTTGGAGTTCATCCATATTTACTTATTATCAACCATGACAAAAAAATAATGAGTCATATTTACATCAAACAATATTGGGTCGATTACCCAAACCTTTGTGCTACGGGGCTTTCTTCAAGGGTTGGCATCAATGACAACCAACCTTAATCAACAAGTATGACCTGGCTACTATCCCTAGAGAGAAAAATCAGACCGTTGATGCGTTAAACACCTCGGCCTCGGTTTTCAAGATCCCCATTTTTCCAAACAAAAAATATGAAATTGAGGTCAAGCACAGGATGAAAGTACCTAACAACATCAAACATTGGAAAGTGTTCAACAATGACAAACAAGTGGAAAGGTTCCTCCTCATGAGAGATGAGTTCGCTAACAAAAACATTGATGAGGAATGTTGCGGCGACGAAGATGAGAGCACGGATGCACGCAATGAAGAAGACCCCTTCCAAAACCAGATCGCAGGAAGGGATATAATACATTTGAAAAACAATATTATTCCAAAGGGGTTGGTGCCGCTAGAAAAGATGTTTGACATAAATGATGTGGAAAAGAACCCCAAGATCACTGCAAGTGAAGAAGACATGGAATACTGCAACATCGGGACTGAAGAGAACCCAAAGATGGTAAAAGTATAAAAGACACTCAGTCTAGAGGTCAAGCAGGACTACGTAAAGCTCATGAAATATTTCCCAGATGTTTTCATGTGGAGCTACGATGACCTAAAAGTGTATGACACAAAAGTGATCCAACATGTTATCCCTCTCAAGGAAGATCATAAGCCTTTAAAACAAAAGATGAGACAGATAAATCCCCTGTTACTGTCGCTAATCGAGAAGGAGGTAAAGAATCTTTTCGATGCTAAAATTATTGTTTCTTTGAGATTCTCGAAATGGGTAGCAAATTTGGTACCTGTAAGAAATAAAAGCGACGAGATAAGATTGTGTGTAGATTTTAGAAATTTAAATAAAGTGTCTCTTAAGGACCACTATCCCCTTCCTAAAATGGACTACATCCTGCAAAAAATGGTGGGGTCCCAGAAGATGTCCATGTTGGACGGGTTCTTAGGATATAATTAGATCATGTTCAACCCGGACGACAGAGAGAAAACGACTTTCACAACTCCATGGGGTACATTCATGTATGCTAAGATGCTGTTTGGCCTGATGAATGTTGGAGCCACCTTTCAGAGGGAAATGGAAATCAAATTTTCTGATGAAAAGGACAAACTCATTGTAATTTATCTAGACGACGCCATAGTGTACTTTGCCTCTGACAAATAGCTTCTCGATCACCTGAAGAGAGTTTTCCAGAAGTGCAGAAAGTTTGACATATCACTAAATCCAAAGAAGTCTCACTTTGCGGTGGAAGAAGGATAGCTGTTAGGACACATCATTTCCAAGGAAAGCATTAATATAGACCCCAACAGGGTTGAAGGGATCCTGAAGATTGGTAGCCCACATAGTAAAAATGAGGTGCAATCCTTCCCGGGAAAGGTAAAATTCTTGAGGAGATTCATCCCAAACCTGGCAGAAATCATAAAACATATAAATTGCATGCTCAAGAAGGGTAACAAGATCAAGTGGAACATGGAGGCCAAGAATTCTTTTGAAGATATCAAAGTGGCGCTGACTAAATCTCCTGTGCTAGCCTGCCCAAACTTTACGAAATATTTTCTCCTGTTTTCATTCACCTCAGAGCACACTATTTCCGACATAATGCTACAGAAAGATGAACATGATTTCAAAAAATCAATAGCCTAATTAAGCGGAATGTTGCACGATGCTCCACTAAGGTATGACATCATGGAAAAATAGGCGTATGCCTTAGTGAAAGCCTTGAAATAATTCAGGACATACATATTGCACTCCCACATCATCTCTTCCATACCCAACAGTTCAGTAAAAGATATCCTGACTCAACCCGACCTGAAAGGAAGGAGAGGCAAGTGGATAGAGGCTATGTTGGAATACAATCTTGAAATCAAGCCTACAAAGCTGATCAAAGGTTAGGGTCTCGCAAAGTTAATGGCATAGTCGGACTGCGATGCTGTAGGAATGAATTTCATCGCTGATCTGTCTGAATTCCCTCAAGAAGAAAAAGTTGCGCTGTTGTCTCAACAGTTCATTGATTCGCTATGGTATGCAGACATCATCCATGTGTTGGAGAATCTTCAGGCTCCTCTAGGTGTAAGTAAGACTAAGGCCATATTTATCAAGCTTAAAGCGGTTAAGTTCTGCATTCTGGACAACTCACTCTATTAGAAAGACCCCGAGGGAATATTGTTGAGCTGTTTCCTGGAAGACGACGCGAAGCGGGCCATATAAGAATTTCACAAAGGCGACTGTGGAGGGGACCACTATTGGAAGACCACCGTGCACAAAATCCCATAGGCAGGTTATTATTGGCTAACCATTTTCGCTGACGTATACAAATAGGTCTCCAACTGCCACAAATTCCATATTTTCGATGGAAGAAGAAAGATGTAGCCCCTGCCGCTAAAGCCGATCTCAGTTGAAACACCTTTCATGCAGTGGGGTCTAGATTTCATAGGAGAAATAATTCCACCATCCTCTGCAAAACATAAATGGATACTCATGACCATTGACTATTTCAAGAAATGGATAGAGGTGATCCCCACAAAGAAAGCTACCGACATTGTCATCATCCAATTCCTGGAAACAAACATCTTCTCAAGGTTCGGGTGTTGCGTTAAGATCATAACAGATAATACAGCCACATTTAAGTCTAAGAAGATGGATAAATTCTGTCAGGATTATAACATAACACTGGGGAATTCCATGACATACTATCCACAAGGAAACGGTTTAGTAGAATCCTTGAATAAGAGCCTTACCAGGATCATCAAAAGACCCCTGCAAGACAACAAGAGAGCCTCACATAAGAAGCTTATCTACACGCTGTGGGCATATCGGGTCACCACCAAGAATTCTATATCAACATTGCCTTTCTAGATCATTTACGGCACAGACACAATCTTTCCTACTTCCCTGGGACCTCTCGTCAGGAAGTTGTTGCAAGAACAGGAGGTCGAGCCAAATAACGCACAAAGGAGAATAAACCAACTAATTCACATGCAGTAGGAGAGAGAACATGTGTATAATTGGTCGCAGCTCCATCAGGAAAGGATAAAGAAAGCTTTCAATAATCATTCTAAGCTAGAGGATTTTCGGTTGGGGGATCTAATTTTGAGATGGGACGGGAGAAATGAAGGTAAAGGTGTTGTAGGAAAATCTCCCTGTGGACAGGTAGATCTCCTCTTGAGAGATAGACCCTTAACTCTAAAACAAAAGGTGCTTAACATGGACACTGAATTCCTTTTAGATCTAATCAAGCTGATGAACAAAAGAGAAGGAGGAAGGTGTGTACCTTGTGAACGTCGTTTGTCCCTGCAAGGTCCAGGATGAGCTTTGATCTTGAGCTCCTTGGTAGGTCCTACAAGACAATCAAAAGTAAAAAATATTTCCTACTCTACTGAGATTAGCTAAAACATAGATCCATCTACTGCAGACAAAATTATATGAAACAAGTACAAGTTTGAAAGAAATAGGCCAAGCATTGATTGCATTAATGAGAACAACAATGAAGAAAACTTACAACCATAAATGTGGGTCCAACAACTTCATCAATCTCTCCTTGTCCAACCCTTGCTCAAAATATCCATGATCAAAATGACAATACTTTCATTGATTCTTCTCCTCCACTTCTCATGAGATCATAAGTTTGGTATCTCTAAACTCCTCTCTCCCCCTCCTCCATGGAAATCCCTCATTATATAGGATTTGGGGACTTAACCACCATGGAGAGGATCTCTCATCAAATCCAGTAAAAAAGGGATCTCTAAGATCTTTAGGGATAAAATATCTCTTAAGGATTTTGGGGAGGAAATATCTCTCAAGGATTTTAAGGAGGAAATATTTCAACCATCCATGAGATCCTCCACCTTCCCTAAAAATTAGGAAACCAAATGTGAGGTGGATTCTCACACTTAATTACTTTATTTTTCATGAATATTAATAATAAGTCATGTGCACTTGATTCTCACACAATCAATTTATTTTCCATGAATATTAATAATAATTCATGTGTACTTGGTATTTTGGCCTTCATGTAATATATCCCTCCTCCACATTGACTAGGGATTGTGACATAGGTTATTCCATGGTGTCAAGGTGTATGAGACACTTATATGACACTTTACGACACTTAGGGTGAGGTACCTAGGTGTGCAAATTTCATGTGTAACAAAAGGGAAGCATGCAAAGTTCAATCACCTTTGGATGGGTCCGTTTAGAATCTGTGATCATAGCAGACAAAATGCTTATTTTCTAGAAGGATTAGATGGGAAAAGTTTTGATTGGGGCCCTGTAAATGATAGGTTCCTCAAACATTACCTGATGAAATAAAATCCGTTTAAGTCATTTTTCATTGTAAATAGTCGTTTTATTTTGTGTCGAGTATGTAGGTCAACAGAAAATTGAAGCTCGAAGTGAAGGCCCTAAGTTTATGCTGAAGTTTTAGAAGCTGCGTCGATAGTTTTAGTTTTTTTTTTCTCTGTCATTTACTTCTCTCAGTGTCTGAAAGTCGAATAAATCCCAATGGTGAGGCACCTGGTCTACTATTCTTTGCTACCTCACAGGGAGGATAAGATCCCCGTTGGAGCCAACTGTTAGCACCACCATTTTTATTTCCATTTAGATTCAGTTTAAGTCACGCTGTGACCCATGCGTCCAAACATGTGAAGTCAGGTACATAGCACCATGAGGTTGAAGTCAACAAGTGGTCGATTGGCCCTTGGAAATGGGAAAATTGTATACGTGGTATGGGTATGTCTTTTCCAGAAAGTCAAGTCCCATTAAGAAACCAGTCTCTATGTGCCCCAGGTCAAGTCAAGTGGTTAATGAAAGTCACATTGGAAAGTACAACAATTATTATCAGTTCATCATGAAGGCCAAGGGAACGAAATATCACGGTGTTTGTATCACGTATGACCAACAAGCCTCATTACATGTATCCTACACAAGGGGATTTTTCATGGAGAGCCTACAAATTGATTCAAAACATCTCGTCACCATGAATTCACTGTCTTCCAAGATGATTTCTTTTTCTTCCCAGCTCATTATAAATCCCAGACCCTCGACACCCTTTCCAGTTGTAGAACTAGTCCCGAACTCTGTTTGCAAATTTCCCTTGCCAATCTAGTCTATTAATTTCGTGTCTTCCCCTGTGTGTATAATGGATATCTTGCACGTAGAATACACATTGGTCACATCATGGTGACCTCCCAAGGCTTAATAGAGGGCGTGCGGAGCAACCGAACTTCCAGGACCAATCCCCAAAATGACTGGGATTCGTTCTTGCCCGTAGCAGGTTTTCCCAAGAACGTGAAAGGAGTTATTCCTTCGCCCACAGAAGCAATTAGATCAAACTGCACGGAGCCCGAAGTGGAAGGACTTGCGCAGGTAAGAAAGACAACAAAAACCCAGTCTCCCCAACAATGAATTCCTCAGAGGAGAGGCAGGCCAAGGAAGATAAAGGAAGCTGTGGAAGCTTGATTTTCAGAAGAGCCGCATGCCAGATCAGTGGCCAAAAAACCACTCATGCATGCCATCTGGCTAGAGCATGTTGGAGGATCGATCCATGAAGACAGGAGAAGAACAAGGAAATCAAATATCACAGAGGAGAATGATATAGAGCCATCTGAGCAATTGAAGCGGGCAAAGCTGGCTATCACTGAAATCTATTAGGAAAACATGGAATTGAGGCGACAACTAGTGACAAAGATTACAGAAGATTCAACAGCATGGGGTCGCAAAGGGAACATGGCATGGATGAAGAGGCAGCTCAGAGAGGTGCAAGACACCATCGTACAGCTACGGGAAACAAAGAGACTGATGGAAGAAAGGCATATGAAACATTCCAGAGAATGTGAAGCGACTGAGAAGGAAGCTTGCATAGCTCTCGCCAATGCACAGAAACAAGAAGTTTAGTTGGCACTCATCTCTGTACCTGCGAAAATAAGACAAATCTTGGTAGTTTTGAAGGACATGTTTATCCGAAGTGCTCTGCCATTTTTGGTAATAGCTGCGACAATCAAACATCCACTCGCCGCATGCATTTTCTAGCAAGTGAGCGCATAACTGAAATCAAAGCCATTACGATGAACAACAAGTTCCTGATAGTCACTTGTTCTCTCGGATACCTGATCAAAGGGATACGCCGACACTTCTTTCTTCATAGTAGGACCTAACCAATGGTCAGATCCTCATGGAAAAATTTGTGAACTATCATGAGTAAACAGGCGTGATTATTGTCTATCTTTGGAAAGCACCATGCAAAGAGCCTCCGACGTAGGCTACTCATTTCTCCTAATTTTAGGGTTAGCAGTTAGAGAGTAGGGTAGCCCAAGCAACGCCCTCGTTTATATATTTCATCTTTTCAATGTAAGCCAAGTTGGTTGGAAATTTGGTAGAAGACAACTATTGTATGTAATCTAAGTTTTTGACCGAAATTTAATGCAAAGTTCCTGTGACTTCATGAAAAGTTCTAGTTGTAGTAGTTGGATGTATTGTGATTCTTTCTTTACACATGTGCTTTCTGTTATATTTATTTCATATCTTTTTATGTCTATTTCGAAACGAAATTTCAAACCTGTGGATTCACTGTACAACACCCCTTGTTCGCGCCACTTAGACAAAACATTTTCCTCTAAAGCTAGATCCAAATTCACCTGCAGCGACGCTCCTGAGTTACTTCCTGTATTTTCTCACGCCACACATTATAGTTTTACATTGAAGACTGTAGCTCACCTAGCCTTATCCTCTCAAGTCCGGTCACCGAGTCATGTATCTCTGTCATTTCCTCAAATCGACGCCATATCCCAAGTCTCACTTTATTGCGCCAATATAATCAGAACCCATCATATTAAAGGTGTTTAAATCTAGCCATATTTTCCAAAGTCATATCCTGTGTGGGGACCATGGAATTTTTGAGAGAGACCTCTCCAGATCTGAAAGGCTAGTTTCAGGTCTCAAAGTTGGTTGAAAAACCTACCTTCGTCATCTGTTTATCAGCCAAAAATATTTACGGAGTGCTAACAACTTCAATCTGGTTGCAGCCAGAAAAACCAGGGTGGTAGGGTGGTACAAGGGAGAACCATTGTTCTCTGTTATACAGGTTGGTGTTTGTGTGACTTGAAGTTGGTGCTTCCATCCAGTTGGTGCTCGAACAGTTAGGGAGTTGGTGCTTCCTTCTAGTGGGTGCTAGAGAAACCAGAGAGTTGGTGCTCTTAGGAAGTTGCAGCTTGTAAAACAGAGGTGGTAGCCTCACAAAGGTTTGGTGCTCATAAGAATGATAATGTACAAAAAATAAAGACTACTTATCATATGAAGAAGAAGAGGTTTTCTCCCTTTATGGGTTTTCTAGGAATATCTGTCTCTGTATACTTCATGTGTGTGATTGGTGTTGAATACTCTATTGCTTACTTCCCTGAATTATTGTGATCATCATTGAGTGTTATGAAATGAGTTTAGAATAGGCATAATTGTTTAAGCACAGTAACAATTGATTCACCCCCCCCCTCAGTTGTCCAACAATTGGTATCAGTGCCGGTGCCTTTGATCAAAGGTAGATCCATAAGATTAAACATGAATAGCCATGAAGGAACTTCAAACAATAAGGCCCCTATGTTCAATGGAACAAACTTTGCCTTCTAGAAAGTTAGGATGAGAACCTACATAATGGCTTTAGGTGCAAATGTCTGGGATGTGGTAGAGACTGGTTATGTAAAGCCAGTTGTACTAGATTCTAAGGATGACAATATGGAATTCATCTTCAACACTAAGGCTATGAATGCTATTCTGAGTGGGCTTGCAGAAGCCGAGTTTCTCAAATTCATGCACTGTGATTCAACAAAAGTTATGTGGGACAAGCTGATAAGTAGTTATGAAGGTAATGAAAAGGTGAAAATGCAAAACTTTAGACTCATGGACTGAAATTTGAGCAATTAAATATGGATGAAGACAAAACTATCAGTAAGTACTTCTTACGTATAGAAGAACTTGTCAACACTATGAAAGGTCTAGGTGAAACAATAGATGAATCTTCTCTAGTCTAGAAAATATTAAGATCTCTTCCTGATAGATTTAACTGAAAGGTCTCTTCTATAGAGTAAATAAATGATCTCAAAACGTTGACACTAGATCAACTTCTTGGAATCCTAACTGCTTATGAAATGAGAATCACCAAAGGTAAATCCACTACAAGAGAGGCATCCTTTAAGGCAGAGAAAAATACAGTCTCTGATATAGATGAGATTGTTAAGCCCTAATATTGGCTCAGTACCCCTTAATTGAGGCATATAATATTAGTAATGTTATTTTATTTATGTTGGCTTTAGGCCACTAGTTGTAATTATACCTCCTAGTCTCTTATATATACCAAGGAGACATTTTCATTTTGAATCATCTTGTACTTGAACATTTAAGTGGGGTAAAAGGAGGTTGCCCCCTTGAAGTGACTTATTATTTGAAATTATCTCTTTTTCAAGGCGTTGAGTACTTTTTCTGAGGTTTTTCTACGTTATATTGGTATTTGGTTCTTAACATATGGTATCAGAGCTCAAGGTCTCGGGGTTTCGCTGCTACATCTGAGACACCTTGAAAATTTTTCTATAAATTGTTTTATACAACGTTTCAAAAGAAATGGCTTGGAGGATATTTAGTAGACGGATCAAGGTACGTTGGGTTCAAAATTTAGCTCCTGAGGACTTATACTTTTGGATATAGAGAATGTACAAGATAGGGTTCTGGAATCATCCTGAAATGAGTCATTGCGGAATTTTTGCTATAAAAATGTTTTTGTAATGTTTCAAACCTTGAACTTCAGAGGCTATTTATATAAATTAGTAAGGTATATGTGGTAAAATTTTTAGCTTCTGGGTCATCTTAAATTTGTAGATACACCCTGTGTAAGATAGGGTATTTGACTAATCCTATTGACTAGTCTCAAGACGGTGTTCCAAGTAAAATAGTCATAACTTCTTCCTAGAGTATCCAAATTGAGTGGGACTACTTTCATTGGATCTTAGACAGTCTATAGTATTTCTGGTGCAAGTTTTAGAATTTTATATCAATCATTTTTTGCGGGGCACGCTATACAAGTGAGATCTACTGGAAAGGACAAAAATCGGCAAGTTGTGGGGAAGTTACCATAAATTCCACTTGGCACATCCAATTTTTATTAGACCTATGGAATTGCAGAGAAGAAATATCAGAGAACTACATAAAATAAAGTTTCATACCTAGAAGGGATGAAACTTGGGAGATACAACAAAAGAAATATTGTCTAGCAGAACCACCTCAAAATCAAGGTTCAAAAGTGATACTTGGCCAACATGCCACCAAAAA
>SNQJ01S0070591.1:31906-42312 GCA_010110895.2 Picea sitchensis
GGTGACCAGAGCTGACAGTGTTACCCACGAGTACTTTCACAGAGATGATAAGGTTGGCTCGTGATGAGACCCCCTTTCCCTTGTCCATGCAACCAAAGGTCACTGCCCTGGCATGGTAACCAGATAATGGCAATGTGATACTGCTAGGTACCTATGAACATAATGGGTTGGCTCGTGATGAGACCCCCCATCCTCTTGGCTAGGTCTTGTTTTTTGTTATTTTTCTTTGGGTCCCTCTTGTTTCTTATTTAGAGGCTTTTTATTTCCTTCTCGGGGATCCCTGGGCGAGGCATCTCTAGGTTATTATTTTTTTATGGCTTTTATCTCTTACCAACTGCTTTTACCCCTTGGGCCTTTAGCCCCTTCTTCCCATAGGATAAGGTGTAAGCCCATAAATAGGTCATCCCAATGTTCGGACTAAGGGAATGGGATAGATGAATGGGAGATAAGATGTAAAATGATAATATGGTGGGAGCGGACGATGGCTCTTAAAAATCCCCCCTGGTGGCTAACCAAAACCCATGGGTACAAGCTTGCCAGGATGTCTCGTCAATCCCCCCAACCATGGTCAAGTGGGTTGTGTAAGATCCAAGCAGTCGTCAGAAATGAAAGGAATCTTATGCATATATCTGAAAGTTATAATGATCAAACATGACACATACCATGATACCTGGACCAATTACCTCATGGAGCAAGAGTCTTTTCTGATACAAGTCCAAGCCAAAGGTGATGGATGTTGTTTCTCCTGACAGGACAAGTCTGATGAAGAAGAATAAATATGGGCCCTCCAGGGCTATGCTCAGGTCAATCCTGCTCTTAGTACTCCATGTCTAGGACCTATGGGCCTCGAGACATGATCTCCTAGTTATCCCTAGAAATTGGGGATAACGTGCCCATGAGAAAAAGTCATGAATATAGTAATCTCATGGTTAAGTAATTGGTCTTTAATATTAGTTGATGTTGAAGGAATGTCATGCAGACTTCTCACTGGTTGGAGTCTAGATTTCAAGGCCTTGGCTTATTCCTACCTCTGGACCTCTATCTCTGTCAAACTCAAACACAAAGATAGTGATTTTTCTTTTTCAACAGTCAACATTTATGGGTCATACTTTGACATGGTCCCCTTCTGGGAAGAATTGAAATATGAAGGTATCTTTGATGACCCCCTTTCGGTGATTGGAGGTGACCTAAAATTTGATATCTCTCTCAGAGAGGTGTGGAGGTCAAACCCTAAACAATACCGCCAGATATATTTCTTTCTTTCATTCATGTAGAACTCGCATCTTCTAGACCTAGAACCAACAAAGCTAACCCCTACTTGGCGCAACATCAAAATGGGAAGCGAAGATGTAGCAAAGAGACTAGAAAGATTCCTAGTCTTTGAGGTGTTTCTAGAAAAGGGTTTCAAATTCAAATCTAAGGTAGAGGATGGAGGGATTTCTGACCACCGACCCATTACCTTGCAGTGTAAATCCTACTCAAAATCCCTTTCATCCCCTCTAAAATTTATTCATAATTGGCTAGAATAAGAAGACTTTAAGAACTTGGTGACCGCCTCATGGGAAAGATTATATCCTCTAAAACCAAAACCTTTGATGATCCAATTTGGAGCCAATTTAAAAAGAGTAAAAAATCCCATCAAACAATGGCTTCCATCTTGGAAAGTTGAGAGACATAAGGAAATATCAGAAATTGAAGACAAATATTCATATCTTCTTAGAAAAATTGATGAAAGCTTGCTCAACCCTGCTCAGTTAGAGGAACAAGAATGGTGCCTAAAAAGTAGATCCTTGTGGTTACAATATGGAGACAACAATACAAAGTTCTTTCACCACTTTTCCAACCACAGAATAAATCTCAACATGATATTGGAAATTAAGAATGAATACAAGTCTCTAGTAAGAGCGTTTAGCGAAAAGGCCAAGGCATGAGCCAGATACATTGAAAACCTTTTCTCTACCCCTATAGGCCACCCTATCCAGAATATTCTTGAAGTAGTAAAAATATTTCAAACGATATTCACTAATCAAATGAATTGATCCTTGGAGGAGGAAGTGACAGAGATGGAACTTAGTGAGGCTCTCTCTCATCCATGTAGAATGGAACACACCCTTGGCTCAATGGCTTCACTATCGAATTTTTCAAATCCTTATACCACTTTCTCAAATAATATTTTCTAATGATGGTGAGAGAATTGTAGAGGACCATATGTATTCATGGCACTCTTAATTCCACGTTCTTGTGCCTCATTACTAAAAAATAGAATGGTAACTCTTTCAAAGACTTTAGACCAATCTCCTGTTGTAACGGGGTCTACAAGTTGATAACAAAAATCATGTCCCAAAGATTAAAACCAATGTTAAGTGAAGTAATTAGAGATGAACAGTTTGGTTTTCTGCAGAACAGGAAAATTCATGATGCAGTAGCAATAGCCCAAGAAGTCCTACACTCTGCAAAGAAAAAGAACCTCAAAGAATCTATTTTAAAATTGGACCTGTCAAAACCCTTCAACAAGGTGAACTGAACCTTATTACACCTAGTCCTCCTTAAGGTGGGGATCAATCTAAAAAATATAAATTGGATCACAGGATGACTTCAAAGTGAATTCTTTGCATTCCTAATAAATGGCTCCCCTTCCCAGTTCTTCAAAGCCTCGAGAGAGCTTCTCCAGTGCTCCCCCCTCTCACCCTTCCTTTTCCTAATTATTTTTGAAGCTCTAAACATATTATTGAAGGAATCTAGAATTAATGGATTACTAAGAGGGATAAGAGTAACGGAATTGGACATGGTGTCTCTTTTATTGTTTGTATATGATGTTTTTTGTAGTGTGTATGGATCAAATAGATATTTGGGAATTCTAAAAAGAATCCTAGATCTATATTGCAGAGCTATGGGAATGATGATTAATTTGGAAAATTCATGAATTTTGTTTAATAACTATTCGGAGATCAAAACGAACTCCCTTCTAAACATAATCCCTGCTCAAAATAAAAACCTAGCAGAAGGGGTTAAGTACATGAGGTTCTTCCTTAAACAAGAATCCTACAAAAAGGAGGATTGAGGGTGGATCATATGTAAATTAGAGGCAAGGATCTATATTTGGGTGAATAGAACATTGTCAAGAGGAGGTAGGCTTGTACTTCTCAAAGTTGTCCTGGAAGATATTCCAATTTACTGGAATTCCATAGCAACAATCCCTAAAGGAGTCCAATAAAAAGTGTGTAAATTGATATGTCAGTATCTTTGGTCCAACTAAAACTTCCCAGGAGGAATCCACCTCTCCAATTGGGACTCTATTGTTTCTCCTAAGGATTATGGAGGTTAGGGTGTAAAGGAAATTATCCCCTTTGTTAGACCACTAAAAGGAAGAAATATTTGGAGACTAACTCAAGGAAACTCACTTTGGACGCATGTGATGAACTCAAAATACTTTTATAACATTTATTTAGTTGATTGGTTTCGGTCACCGAACAAATCCTCTAAGGGATCCATTTTCTAGAAGGCCTTGGTGGAATCCTTCTCGTTGGTAGGCTCCTGGATGGTTTGGAAAATAGGTAACATGCGCAGTGTTCAAGTGGGTATGGATCCCTTGCTAAGAGTTGGAAATGATTATTGACTCACAGATCCCTTGTGTCAGTTCCTAAATAATCAAAACATCCTCACCATGCATGATGTTCACTTAGGGGACCCTCAGTTGAGAAGTTGTGAAGGGTGTAAAGATGCATCCCTTTTAGGGCTCCCCGATGACCTGCCTGCTGAATGGAACTCCTTTATTTCATTACTCTGTGAAAACTTCATCTCCCTTGAGAGCGATATTGAGGAATTCCTATGTTGGTCCAAAAATCCAAGGGATGGAACTTTCACAATTAAAATTAGCTACAAAACCTAGCAAGAAGACCGACTTCACTCCCCATTAAAATAGTGGTGGAAACCATTGTGGAAATTCAAAGCCCATCTCAGATGCAAAATCACACTTTGGTTAGCATTGAATAACAAGCTTCTGACTTGGGATAACGATGTAAAAAGGGGATGGTGTGGTCCCAACCGGTGCGTTATTTGTAAATCAAATGTTGAATCAGTATCTCACATTTTTGTAACATGCCCTTATGCAGGCCAAGTTGCGACGATTATCAAGGAAAATCTTAATTCCAAAATGGATTGGAACATGTATATCTTGGAATATTGTTTCGGGAACTGGATTCAAGACAGGTCAGTCAACACTTATGCATGATTACAAATAAAAATGATTTCTAACATTTGGTGGGCCCACAATAATGCATTTTTTAAAGATAAAGTGGTACCACCAGAAATAACAGTAGCCTTCCCCCCCAATCAAACAATGAATTTCAAATATGATCTGAGAGGAAAAAAACCACACAATCATGTTCTTCCATCCCTTGGCTATGAAATCCCATGGGGATATTCAAGGGAATCCACCCAAATGTGGAGTGAGATTTGTCTTGTTCGTCAATCAAAATCATTACATCTACATCAGATATGCTCCAGGCAGAGGAACCAACAAAAAATTCGAGTTGATAGAACTTTGGAACCTCCTAGAGATGACAAAGAAAAAGGATATATGGAAACTACATGTATTAGGTGATTCCAAATTGATTAAATATTGGGCCCAAGGAAAAATTGTTATTCAAGGTACCAATTTGGCTACAGTCATGAGAGAAATCCAGCTATCATTTCAATCCTTTGAATGGTTATCTTTCCACTATATCCCGAGAGAGATTAAAACTAAAGAAGATGAGTTATCCAAAGAATCTTTGCAACTTCAAAATAGTGCCTTTGGTTTCTGTGAATACTTTGATGGATCAGAAACCGAAGCTATGGAATTCCCCTTCTAAGTGTTTTCTATGTAACTGCATGTAATGACTCTACAAGACAGTACAAATTTTTCTTTGACAATATAGTAATATATATCAACCTGAAAGTAGATCTTCTCTCACAAATATAGGAGGTCTTCTATGTCAATTGCAGGAGGTCCTCGTGAAGGATCTCCTTGTGAAATTCACCCGTGAAAACTAGCCCCAGGTGCAAGTTTCTCCCATGTGACCACCGGTTGTGACCACACACCTACCAAAAAGGCGCTACGCGACTTCATGTTTCGGCTATTCTGTTATGAGTCACCCGAATCTTCCAACTCTCGAACTCTGAGTTAGGAGTGTAGCAAGTGCTAGATCCTTCCCCTATTCTCCACCGATGTGACCTCTAGCTAGGGCCTAGGGCCCAACTTCCGAGTGCTACAGGACTTCACATATCGTATTTTCGTGAGTTAGCTACCTCGATTTTCCCAACTCCTGATTCTCAATTTCCTGATATCCTCTCACATCGGATCGATGGTTTGTTAGAAAAACAAGACCATGGAGCAATAAAATAAAACAAATGTGGAAACAAAACACAGAAGATACACAATACAATAGAGACACAGATTTACGTGGTTCACCTAGTGTGGGCTACGTCCACCAGAGAAATTGCTAGGTCCTTCCTTTATTATTATCCAGCATATGAAGGGATACAACCTACATCAAACCCGTTGTAACTTCCTCTTCTTTCTCTCACAGTCTCCTATATCAGAATACAATATTCACCATCAACCAAAGCCGCAATACATTTCCCTCATAAAAGAGGGTTGCCTTCTAGGGAAAAAACCCTAACACAATCTCTACCGTTATATCTGCGACCTTATAATGAACGGTCCATATTTACAATGAAATTACAATATACATTTACAAGGCAATTTTTCCTTCAGGGGCTTCTCCCCCGAACCCTCGCTTGCCCCCAGACCCCCCTGGACCTCGCATAGGGGGTACCCCCCCTCTGCACTCCCCTATGTGGAAGAGTGTACATATTTCTGGGGTGTAAGTACTTCATGGGGTATAAACACAGTTGAAAGCAAAAGACCTCTGAATCGGGAAGATAATCAGGCTCCACAACCAACACGGTCCACGACCCTCCATGATCCAACGGTCCAGATCAAATCATGAATTCGCACTTCGCAACTTCGTCTCTTGGAGATTTTTGAAATCAACTCGCCCCTTTCTTCCAGAACCCAAACCCTGAATCTACTCTTTCTAGATCAACGGTCCAGATCTCTCTGTGATCTAATGGTCGAGATCTCCTCTTCATGTTTTGTGACTATGCGCTTCGTGATGTTGAAAGTTGGCTCACCTCCCTTCTTCTGATTCCCAAACTTGTGCTTTCGTTAGATCAACGGTCCAAAATCTCTCGCGATCCAACGGTCATTGTCACTCCTCCTCCTGATCTTACAATTTCTTTCGACTTAGAATATTTTCTAAGTATTCAAAGGATTTGACCTTTGTTCCTCCTATGAGTCTATCTCTTGGACCTCGTCTCCACTTCTGGAAATCATTGTCCCTTCTGAGCTTTCTCACCAATGTAATGGTAAATCCACTATTTCTTTTGAGCTTTTGACTTCGTTCAGATTCTCAAGGGGCTTCAATCCTTTGGACCTCAAGGGCCTTTCTACTGCACTCTTGGCAGTATTGTACTCATCCTCTTGATCTTGTAGACAACAATTCCTGATGCTATCATCGTTGCTTTCTTGTTTTCCATCATTGTTGCCAATATGCCATCGTCATTGTTGTTCTTTCCATCAATGACAAGCACACTCTTCCTGTAAACATGAAAACAATCTCCCCCTTTGGCATTGATGGAAACCCTGAAAGGTTGCACTGTTCTTCTTAGACCTCCAACTGTAGCATCCAAACCACACATTTTTCTCCCCTTTTGACATCAATGTCAAAGAAAACTGAGAATGACTCTATTTTCCCCCTGATCAGATATACTATGAGCACTCTCCCCATAATCAGATAGACTATTTTAACTTGATAATAGGGTCACGCCCAACTTCTGGCATAGATACTCAAACTAAGCTTTTGGAAGCGGTTTAGTGAAGATATCAGCAATCTGATCTTTGGATGGAATATAATGCAAACAAACAACAGTTTTGACTACTTTTTCCCTCAAGAAGTGATACTTGATGGGTATATGCTTGGTCTTGGAGTGAAATACGGGATTATTTGACACACTAATTGCACTAGTATTATCACAATGAATTGGAATCAGTGCAGTATATTTGACCTCCAAGTCTGCAAGTGTCTAAATCATCCACAATAGTTGGGTACAACAAGTGGTAGCTGCAATGTATTCAACTTCTGTAGTTGATAAGGAAATGGAACCTTGCTTCTTGCTCAACCATGCTACAAGAGAATCTCCTAAGAAGAATGCATCTCCACTCGTGCTTTTCATTTCATCCATGCAGCTATCCCAATCAACATATGAATAGACTAATAATTGAAAATTCTGATTCCTAGGATACCATAGGTCATAGTTCATTGTTCCTTTCAATTATATGAATATTATTTTGACATCTAGCAAATGACTCTGTTTAGGTGCAAATTGATACTTTCCTACCATTCCAACAACATGCATTATGTCTAGAGGAGATATTTTGATGTAAAACAGGTTTCCTATCATAGAACTATATGAACTCTGATCAACATCAGGTGAGTCATCATCCTTGCTTAACTTGCATCTAGTGACCATAGGTGTGCTCACATCTATAGAATCTTCCATTTGAAACCTTTTCAACATTTCTCTTAGATATTTCTCCTGAGAAAGAAATATTCCTTCAAACCTCTGAGTAATTTGCAGACCAAAAAAAAATGACAGTTCCCCTATCATAGACATGTCAAATTCAGACTGCATGGCAGAAGAAAACCATTGTACCAATGAAGAATTATTACTTCCGAAGATGATGTCATCTACATAGACCAACACAATGAGCAAATCATTATCCTCTGTTTTGATATATATATATTACAGTCAACTATTCCTCTCTTGAACCCTTTGTCTTGAAGATACTTATCCAATATGTAATACCAGGCATAAGGAGCTTGTTTCAACCCATATAAGGCTTTCTTCAACTTGAAGACAAGGTCAATATTATATTATAGTTGGAAACCCTCTAGTTGTTCCATATAGACTTCTTCTTTTATATCTCCATTTAGAAAATAAGACTTGACATCCATTTGGTATACTTTAAACATCTTATGACAATCATAGGAAAGAAACATTTTAATATCTTCTAGTCTTGCTATGGGAACAAATGTTTCATCAAAATCCAGTCCTTCTATTTGAGCATACCCTTTGCAAACCAATCTAGCCTTATTTATTAAAATATTTCCTTGATCATTCATATTACTTTTGTAGACCCATTTGGATCCTATTACATTTTTATTTGTTGGCCTAGGAACAAGTTCCCAAGTATCATTCTTTTCAATCTGATCCAATTCCTCATTCATTGATTTTAACCAATTTACATCCTTACTAGCTTCATTAAATTTCTTGGGCTCCACCATGGATATGAAGGCTACATGTGATTGCTCGGTGTCTTTGATTATCCTTCTCCTAGTGTGTACGCCTTTGTCTTTCTCACCAATTATCTAACTTGCAGGATGATTCTTTTAAGTAATTCTGGAGGAAGGATTTGATGATGATTGTTGTCTTGAATCTTCTTGTCTGGGTATCTCTTCTCCACCTGATCCATCATCTTCTTGTGACTCTGAGATTTGTTGTTCTTCATTTTCATTATCCTCATCATCTTCTTCATCTAACTTGGTGCTTATTCTTCATTGATCTTTTACATGAGCTTCTTCATCAATTTGAACATCAATACAGTCTACTAATTTGTGCATTCTTTTGTTAAAGCATCTGTACCTTTTACTGTTTGTTGCATATAATAAGAATATACCTTCATCATCTCTACCATCAAATTTTCCCAGATGATTATCATTATTTTTGATGTAGCATTTACTTCCAAATACTTTGAAGTGCTTGATTGATGCAGGTCGACCAAACCACAACTCATAGGGATTTTTATCACTGTTCAGCCTTAGATGTGCTTTGTTTATACTATGGACAGTCGTGTGAACAACCTCCACCCAGAAGGTTTGTGAAATGTCCCTTTCACTCATCATATCCCTTGCCATCTGCTGGATTGATCTATTTTGGCATTCTACAACTCCATTTTGTTGAGGAGTACTTGGAATAGTATATTCTCTTTTAATTCCGTTTCTGTCATAGAAATATTTGAAATTGCCTTTAAATTCCTTCCTGACTAATTCTCAGCTAACGCCTTAAACATTTTGAACTTCTCAAACACATCAGATTTTTCTCTAAGAAAGGAAACCCACGTAAGTCTAGATAAGTCATCAATCACCAGCATAAAGTAATGTTCTCCTCCAGTTCCTTCCTTTAGCGATGTTCCACACAAATCCCTATGAATAATTTGAAGTGGTTTCTATGAAGATGTGAAACTCTTCAATTTGAATTGAGAACGAGTCAGCTTCTCCATTTGACAGGATTCGCAAACAGAGTTATGAGGCTTAGGTATTGTTGGAAGATCTTTCACAACACCTTCATTATTCAGCTTGACAATATGATCAAAATTCAGGTGTCCAAGCCTTCTGTGCCATAACCAACTTTCATCAAATTTTCTTAAATGAAATTCCTCCTTATCTTCCTTCAGAACATAGACATTGTTTTCAGTTCTAACCCCTTTTGCAATCAACTCTCATGTGTTCACTATTTTTATTTTACAACCTTTGGCAATGAAGGTGACTTCACATCCTCTGTCACACACCTAACTGACACTAAGAATATTATGCTTTAATCCATCAACTAATAATACATCTTAAGCTTTGCCTCCTCCATTGTTTAAGCTTACTAGACCTTTACCTCTGATCTTTCCTGGAGCATCATTTCCAAAAGTCACATTTCCTGATTTATTTTCTTTGAGTGATAGGAACTTACTTTTCTCACCTGTCATATGACTGGAGCATCCGTTGTCAATATACCAAGGGCTCTTTTGTCTTTGATCTAACAACACTAATCCACTCTTGTTATCTTCTTTCTTATTCCAAACCTTGACGTTTTCAGCTCTGTGATTTGAATCTAGCTTATAGTTCTTTAGGTGACAGTCTACAACTTTATGTCCATAATTATGGCAGATGTAACATTCTAGTTCATTGAATAAAGGATCATAACGATTGTTATGCTTAATATGCGTATTTTTCCTAGCCAACACATGATTTGCAGTCTTTGATTGTTTGTTACTTGGTTGTCTCATTCTTTGTTGTGGCAGATATTTATTCCTTGGGTGTCTTGATTGCTCATGTCTAAATCTTAAAGAGCAATTTGCAGCTTTGTGGCCAAAGTTAGAATAGTAAAAACAATATCCATAGAAAAAATCTTTGTACCTGGAAAAAGGATGTCTTCTTTGAGCAGGTCGATTTCTTCCATGATGATGATTTCCTTGAGCAGAGGGTGTATTATTTCTTTGTTCTACAGATTCAGTTCTGGTATTTTCTCCTTCA
>SNQJ01S0070591.1:49066-69560 GCA_010110895.2 Picea sitchensis
AAATCAGAGAATTATATTAATAAAAAATGAATATACATGAGCAACCAACCTCAAAAAGAAGAGAGGAGGTGAATATATAGAATTTCCAACATAGAAATTCTAGTCAAAAAAGCTAGAAAAAGCTAAAATAGGTGTCATAGGCTTAGGGAGACCACATATTTTGACCTATACCACTAAAGACACATGTCACACACTCATCAATTCCCATAAGAATCAAGTGGTGCACATTATCTCACTTAATCCCACTTAACTGACAAGAGAAGCAGTTCCAACTCACTTAACTGACCTGAAATAGCAGTTACTAATAATAGTAAAGGAAAAAATCATTAATTAAGGAATAAATATCTTACTCAAAGAGGAGGTACGCATTACCCAATAATGGATGAGTTTTTTCATGGGGGATTTGGAATAAATCAAGAAAATCAAAAACCGGGAGTTGAGTCTTGATCTAAAAATAGTAGTTTTCCCTAAAATCTAGGGATGAGGCGCTCTTCTTCTCTATGTGGCCAAATTAGGTGAAATAAAGTGTGATGGAAAGTATTAACCAAGATATAGGATTCTAAGCTAGGTATAAACTAATGTAAGTTAAGGTTATGCTCCAACAGACCTAAACAGAGTTTGCTTGAAAAGTGCGTCAAACTCAAGGTCGTTAATGCTCTGTGCATGGTCTTTTGGCAAGGATAGGCTTCTATCTAGGTAGTAGAACGGGTCAGGCACTTGCTCTCTATTATTGCACAGAATCTTCTTGGGGTCATACACAAGCTCTAAGGGATTTGGGTTAGGGTTCGCTCTGGTGTAAATCGTCTTCGGAGCCAGGGTTCCTGAACTGTGCTACTTGGAGCTATCGGTCTGTCTAGACTGGAGTTGCCAGGGTAAGGCTTTCAGCCAGTATGGATGTTTTTCCCTCTGTTACCCTCAGGGGTCAAACTGCAGCATTTTTTGTGTTCCCAGGGAAAATCTATTCAATTTCATCCCCGGCAACGGTGCTAGAATGTTAGCACTCTATAAATCTGTTTGGTTGATAAATAGATGACGAAGGTAACTTTTTCAACCAACTTTGAGACCCGAAACTAGCCTTTCGGATCTGGAGAGGGCTCTCTTGGAAATGGCATGGTCTCCGCATAAGATATGACTTTCAAAATAATGGCTAGATTTAAACACCTTTAATATGATGGGTTCTAGTTATATTGGCGCAAGAAAGTGAGACTTGGGCTATGGAGTCGATTTGAGAAAATGACAAAGATACATGACTTAGTGACTGGACTTGAGAGGATAACGCTAGGTGAGCAATAGTCTTCAGTGTAAAACCATAATGTGTGGCATGAGAAAATACAGGAAGTGACTCAGGAGCATCGTTGCGGGCGAATTCGGAGCTAGCTTTAGAGGAAAACATTTTTTCTAATTGGCGCGAACAAGGGGCGTTGTACAATGAATCCACGGGTTTGAAATTTCATTATGAAATAGACATAAAAAGATATGAAAGAAAGATAACGAGAAGCACATGCATAAAGAAATAAGCACAATACATCAAACTACTACAACTAGAATCTTTTCATCAAGTCACAGGACCTTTGCATTAAATTTTGTTCAAAAACTCAGATTACATACAATAGTTGTCTCTACCAAATTGCTAACCAACCTGGCTTACATCGAAAAGATGAAATATATAAATGAGGACGCCGCTTGGGCTACCCTTCTCTCTAACTACTAACCCTAAAACTAGGAGAAATGAGTAGCCTACGTCGGAGGCTCTTCGCATGGTGTTTTCTAAAGATAGACAATAATCACGTCTATTTACTCATGACTGTTCGCAAATTTTTCAACGCGGATCTAACCATTGGTTAAGTCCTACTATGAAGAAAGAAGTGTCATTGTATCCCTTTGATTAGGTATCTGAGAAAACAAGTGACTGTCAGGAAATTGTTGTTCATCATAATGGATTTGATTTCAATTACGCACTTACTTGTTGGAAAATGCGGGCGGCGAGTGGATGTTTGATTGCTGTGGTCGTTACCAAAAATGGTAGAGCGCTTTGGATAAACGTGTCCTTCAAAACTACCAATATTTATCTCATTTTCACAGGTGCAGAGACGAGCGCTAGCTAAACTTGTTTTTTCTGCGCAGTGGCGAGAGCTACGCGAGCTTCCTTCTCAGTCGCTTCACATTCTCTGGAATGTTTCATATGCCTTTCTTCCATCAATATTTATGTTTCTCGCAACTATACGATGGTGTCTTGCTCATCTCTAAGCCACCTCTTTGGCCATGCCATGTTCCCTTTGCGACCCCGAGCTGTTGAAGCTTTTGTAATCTTTGTCGCTAGATGTCACCTCAATTCCATTTTTTCCTGATAGAGTTCAGTGATAGCCAGCTTTGCCTGCTTCAATTGTTGAGATGGCTCTATATCATTCACCTCTGTGATATCTGATATCCTTGTTCTTCTCTTGTCTTCGCGACTCGATCCTCCAGCAAGATCTAGTCAGATGGCGTGCATGAGTAGTTTTTCGGCCACTAATTTGGCACGTAGATCTTTTGAAAATCGATCTTCCACAGCTACCTTGCTCTTCCTCGTCCTGCCTCTCCTCCGAGGCATTCACTATTGGGGAGACTGGGTTTTTATTGTCTTTCTTTCCTACGTAATTCCTTCTACTTTGGGCTCTGTGTGGTTTGATTTGATCACTTTTGTAGGCGAAGGAATAACTCCTTTCACATTCTTGGGAAAAACCACTGCGGGTGAGAATGACTCCCAGTCATTTTGGGGATTGGTCCTAGAAGTTTGGTTTCTCTGTACACCCTTTATTAAGCCTTGGGAGGTCATCATGACGTGACCAATGTGTATTCTACACGAAAGATATCCAGTAGACGCACAGGGGAAGACAAGAACTTAACAGACTATATTGGCAAGGGAAATTTGTGAACAGAGTTCGAGCCTGGTTCTACAACTGGAAAGGGTGCCGAGCATCTGAGATTTATAATGAGCTGGGCAGGAAAATAAATCATGCTAGAAGACAGTGAATTCATGGCGACGAGATGTTTTGAATCATGTTGTAGGCTCTCCATGGCAAATCCCTGTGTGTAGGATACAAGTAATGAGGCTTGTTGGTCATACATGATATGAACATCGCAATATTTTGTTCCCTTGGCCTTCATGATTAACTGATAATAACTATTGTACTTTTTGATGTGACTTTCATTAACCACTTGACTCGACCTTGGGCACGTAGAGACTGGTTTCTTAACAGGACTTGACTTTCTGGAAAATACATACCCATACCACGTATACAATTTTTGACTATGACACCCCTTCCCATTTCCAAGGGCCAACTAGCCACTTGATGACTTCAACCTCACAGTGATACATACCTGACTTCACATGTTTGTAAGCATGGGTCACAATGTGACTTAAAACTAACTATAAATGGAATGAAAAATGGTGGCGCTAACAGAAGCTACAACTCCCTGTGTTCAAGCACCCACTTGAAACTCTGAGGAAAACAATCCTCCCTAGCACCTCCCTACCACCCTGAAGTATAAAACTTTGTTAGATAAATTTATTACAGTGATACAGTATTTGTCAATGGCTTACCACTATTGTTGGCACAAGGGCAGACCTAGGGTTCAATGCTACAATAGCGCACCAACAAAACCCTAACTACCGTCCCTTTCGGCAACACCTACGAAGTAGGTGAAGTCTCACCCGAGGTAGAGGCAGGGGTGGTTGCAGGACTCAGATGTCTGCAATCTTAGCTAGGACACAGATCTATGATTGTAATACTTAACAGATCACTTAGCATCGATAGTTCATCAACATTCAACCACTATTCTACTGCGCAGATGCATCATTCACTCAGATCTGATGTATTTAAGCACTTTATCATAAATAGGTAGGTTATATCTAGAATATCAAGCACTAAGCACACTCATAAAGGTCAGATCTAACATTCTACACATCATTAGCACAAAGCATAAGTAGATCTATCTATCTCTATCAAAGCACTTAGCAAGAGAAGACATAAACACATCAAAACAAAGCACAAAGAAAAACAACACAATTTTTACGTGGTTCACCCCCACCATGGGGCTACGTCCACCAACTCTTCTTATTTATTGTCTTCAATCAATCGGTTACAAGCACAGAGCCACCAAAACTCTACTTTGCATAGGACAGGGGATCTGCGCACCTCGTTAGATCCTCCTTCCTCTCGTTATAGTACAAAGCCTTCCACAGTCTATTACAACCACTTGCACTTAGCTCTGCAAGTCTCTCTCAGTTATGCACAAAGAAATTACGAACCACAATTGCACTTAGCATATGTTATTGGATAAATTGGTAGGTGCGAACACTAACAAATCTCCCTAGATCCACCTAGATCTAGAACAAAACACACCAAAACATGACGCTTTCCTTAAGTTTTAGATATTGAATTTACTAACTAAAGAGGGATAGGTGACATACCTTTTAAACGCCACTTCCTCTCGCCATCACCATCCTAGCTTCATTTCAATGCTCATACAATGATGAACCTACAAAAGATCGCAACCAACCAAAGTGATAGCAATAGCATAAACTCAATATAAACCTATGTATGTGATCAAAGAATCATACAATAAAACACAACAAGCTTTATAGGAAAGAATCATATTATTGTATCATATTAAATGTGAAAGAGATATTACAACCATGGCCTTGATGTCATAAGGTCCCTTCCAACTGTCTTTCATTCCCCACAAACTTCTTTCTCCAAGGATTCTGAAAGCATAGATCTGATAATATTCACAATCTATCTTGACAAAGGCAAAAACTCAAAGACACTCCAACCAAGCTAATAATTCCAAGCCAAATCCAACTTAAGCTAATCCCAAAAGCTAACTTTCTCCATAAGAGCTCCTCTCCTTTTATAAGATGAAGAGGATAAGGTGAGGAGGTTAGGATGATCCCACTAAATCATGAAAACGAGTAAGATCCAAACCATTCAGATGCCACCTCACCATGGAAGTTTCTCCTTCTAGAATATTCGAGAAAAACGCTCGTTTTTCCCACGTGTAAGCATTATCGCACCCTGCCTATAGAGAAACATGTAAACCTCTTGCAACCTAGCTATGGTGCAACCTGCGAGAATCATGCATTCTCGCACCCTACCTATATAGCAACCTGTGAACATCCTCTTTAATAGGGTTTTTCCAATGGAGAATGCAACTTCTTCTCTCAGGAAAAGCTCTTCTCTCTTCTTTCTTCAGGAACTCAGGCCACTGACCCCTCTAAAGACTACAGATAGGTTTACATCATTAATGGTCATTGGGATGACAAAAATAATGTGTAATAGCATACACTTACAACTGACTAGTGACCTCTTCTTACATCGCTTAGATATTTATTTATACATTATAAAATAGGCCTAAGAATGGGTAAACCCATGGGATAACATCCCATTCCCATTACATAATCCCAAAAACCCAAAAAGGACCCAAAAGTGGACTGAGATCCCATGATATTTGCTTCTTCTTGCACTCCTCCTTCGACAGGCTGTCGAAGTCCAAAATAGGTCAATGTGACCAAGAATCTCCCAAAACTTGGTCAAGGGCCAACAGGCCCCCAACACTCACATGTGACTCATCCCGAGTCACTCTGGTCTGGGTAGTTCTACTTCGAAAGCCTTGATCTTGGCTCGAGCTGCTTCAACTTGTTATTGTGCTATGGCCTCTTTCTCAGTGAACTCCTGGATCACTGCATCATTCACAGGCCCTTCTAGGCACTGTTCTGTTGTGGTGACAACCTACTCTAGCTCTGCTCCTCGGCTTTCAACATCTGTGAACAATTGGCATGCCTTATCTTGTACTGGTTGGAGTCATTGAGTTACTTCCATAAATCTGCTTTGAATTGTATGGATCTGTTGTTGGTCGGTGTGTTTCTCTTGAGACCGCTTCATTATTTCTATGGCTGACAGGGATCTTACTTGCACTTGTAGTGTTTCTGTGTGCTGCTTTGCTTCCTGGAGTTGCGACTCCAGTGCCTGAAACTCTGGGTTCTCGGTGAGTTTCTCATATGTTTGGGCATTGCGGTTACTTATTTGTCTTCATTCCAGAGCAATATATTTTAGTCTCTCAACTGCACTGCGAGAAGTTGTCTCTCTTTGGTCCCTTATATCCTCTGGAGTCTCAGGCACTGCAGCTCTAAATCTGCTATGCATTGTTGTAGCTGCTAGATGTCTTCTGCAATCTGGTTCACCTACTGTGAAACTTGGTCTTCTACCTTGAGTTTTATGACTGTCATAGAGTGAATTTCTCTGTTGACCGCTTCCTTCACTTCGAGTTGCTCGGTGAGAAATTGTTCCTTTCCTTGTTGTAGTTGTGCTTTTTCGTCATCAAACTTCGCTTGGAGAACACTCTTTTCCTTTTCTACAACTAAACGTTGTTCAAAAATTAATCCATGTACTTGTGTCAAATCCTGGGTAGCTTTCTTTGTTTCCTCGTGTGCTCATCGCAGGCAAGCTTCAACTGTATCAACGAGCCGGTGGAGTTGAGATGGTTCATCTCCTAGTTCTAGTGTTCCCACTGGCAGAGGCACAGTGGAAACTGCACGAATGGACTATAGTGCCAGTTGCACCCCTTGGAGCTTGACCTCAATTCAATTGTACATCTCCTCCTGCTTAGCTTCTTTCTTCTCTGCTATCTCTAGTGAAGCATCATTCAGGGCTGCTACGATGAAATCAAAATCATCAGGGGTGAGGATATTCTGCAACTTGGTCATGGTTTCTTTCTATTTCTTTCGAGAAGATTCTTTCGAGGGGAAAACCTTCCTTTTCTTCAAGGGGTCCTCCTCCTCTCTGGGAGGTATTACTTTGCCTCTCCTCTATTCAACTTCTATGCCATCTATCTCTTCACCATCACCCCCTTTCTTCGGTGATATGGAAGCAGTCTTCACTGAGGTACTGGTTACATCTTGAGCTTCTTCGGTCCTCTTTGTCTTGCTGGTTTTGGGTGTATCCTACACATTTTCTGGGTTGTCTATGTCGGATATCTCCACATGGTCTGCTATAATAAGGAGGTATTTCGACCATTCCTTGGTGATCTCCTCCAAGTCCTCCTCCGTCAGCTTGTAGTATGACTACAGCTATTTTTTATGTCCATCAACGCACGCTGTAATATATATGAAATGCCTATCTACGTTGAACTTCATCAAAGGCCAGAACTTGTGTAAAGTATTAGAGTCATGCGAGGCTCGGACTATATGGCTATATTCATCTGATTGTAGTATGTATGGAACGTGACATTTGACTACCATTTCTTATTCATGTCACTTGAATACCACAGTGTACTGAACTTCATGGCCAGTGGTTCAAATGGCTCGATGTCTGGGAAGGTCGCACCTTCTAGCATCTCCTAGGAAATAAAATCTATAAGTATCAAGAGCCAGCTGAAATGAAATTCATATCCTTGGTCATGTGGTTCTCTATAGTCAAGTTCCAACTAGTTCACTAGGTACTTCACCCAATTCATTTGTAAGCCCTCTACACACTTCCCTGGGAGGTCGACTACAAAGTCGATGACTTGGGTCGGTCAGTTCTTTCGTACTAACTTTCCTGCAATCAACTGATAGGTGAGGCGCACTGTACCACTATGGATAGAAGCTACCTTGTAGCCTCGCATGCCCTTCTCGACATCGTCTTCCAGAATAGAAATCATGTGGATCAGGGCCTTGCATACTCAACCTTGTGATCCGATTGATCAACATCGGGTCAACTATTATATAGAGGTTCAGCCATAAATAACCACCATGGTAATAGGATAGCAGTATCTTGACACATGCATTCACCTCTTGGTGTCTTCCGAAGTGGGGAATTTTCATGACGTTGAGCAGGGTGGATTGCGGGAGGTTATGGTTCCATGACTGAGGGATTATCTTCAAATTTTTCCCTTTCGTTCTGGTTAAATACTTATGTGGGTCGAGGATGTTGTATATTTTCTTGTCTCCGAGGTTGAAGTCACTAAACTTCAACGCTGCAATATTTTCTTGGTCTGATCGAATTGCGCATATCCCCTTCGGGAGGTACGCAGTGACCAAAGCGTACTCAAAATATATGGGCACACTGTCTCGATTTATTGCGTCACTCAAAGGTGGTAGATAAGCAGGTAATATGCTCGGGATCAATTTAGCATTCGTGAGATCATCCATGTGCTTGGTTCGCTTTTCATCTGATGGTCGGGATGGTCTGGCTCCACGAGTAGTGGACAGAGAGGCTGACAGTCCTCTCGTCGATGATGCTTGTATTCCTGTAGACATCAACATGAATCTTTCAGTCATCAAGTCGAGGAGTACTTATGTCACAGATTCTTCGACTACGTTGAGCTCGTCGGACATACATGCTCGGGATTAATGATAACGGGTTCAATATTAGCTAAGACACTGCAATGAAAAATATGGCAATAGTGCGATGATCACTGTGCAAAATTCACTTAGTCTACGGGCTCAAACTCTTGGTTAGCAAAATTGTTCTCGGTGCATGGCGCGATAGGATAAATAGGTAACTCGAAAATGGATCTCTTGCAATGGTTATGGAGCCTTCATTAACTCTGTTCGGTCCATTATGGCATGGTCCAACGGTCTGATGGAGAGTTGGCTGACCATAAATTCCTTTCTAACCATTCGAAGCATCGATCGAACGGTTATAATGTCCCCAATGGCTATATTGCTTCACCATGGCGAAGTGCCATGTGTCATTGTTCTGATATCCCAACGAAGCTCCAATTCTGCAAATTTTCCTTCTGCAAAGTTCCCTCTGGAACCTTCTATAAGTTTTCAATCTTATCCCTCTTCTTACTTAGCTTTCTAGCCTTCTTTCCAATGAGCTTCATCTCGGTATTCCTTTTTCCATTCTCTTCTTATATTCTTTTGACATAGTTACTTCGCGTTTTGGAGATTCTTTCCTAGGATTCAAGGGTAATACTTCTTCTTTATATGGGGTAGGTACTTCAGTCTTCTGTGGGTCTTCTAATGTTCTTACAGCTTCGACATCTGGGTCTCTAGTGTTAAATAGCATCGATTTGTTCTCATGTTATTCAATCAAGTGTGCGATCCTTCTAGTCATGAAATCTTTTAACTCTTGTTTCTTCTGCTCCAAGACTTCTTCTTCTTCCATCTTTTTGGCTTGATCTCTGTCAATCCAAGGTTTTCCTAGTAACATGTTAAATGGGGCACTTTCCTCAATAAATTTAATAATCTCAAAATCTTCTTCTGTTGAAGTTCCATTGGCATTCATTGATACCTAAGTGAGATTTCCACATAGGTTTATCAGTTTCCTTCTGAATAACCCTATTCCTCCCAATGAAGGAGTCATAGAAGGCTTCCCTAAAATTTCCCAAGTTATTTCTATCATAATATTCACCTGTGTTTCCTCATCCAGAACACAGTCAATGTCGAAGTCTCCTACTCTTGCTTCAATGCATTTTTTTTCTTTGAAGATCTCTGATAAGATGACATGTCGGTGGTCACTCAGGGTTTCTCTCATCTATAGCAATGCTTTCTCTGATTCTTTCTGGAGTTCTATTATTTCTTAATCTACCTTAGTATTTCCTTGATTCAGATTCATTCCTTCAAGCTTAGCAATCATTCTAGGGCAATCCAACACTTCATGGTCCATAGCTTTGCAACAAAGACAACTAGGTCTTCTTATNTTAATCCTCTCTTTCTTTTGAATGATCCCCAACTTCTCCTATACTATGCACTAGGATCATGGGAGCTAACCTACAAAAAATTATTTCTAGGATCCTGCATCCATTTGTTAGTCCAAACATTCTTTCTATGCATAGGTATAACATATCTTTCAGATCTATTAATATCAAACCTTTTTTAATCTATTAGTGCCCTAGTTTTCAAGCTAGGATAGACTCTATCAAACATACCTAGATCCATACTTTAGAAACAAAAATTTCCACTTCTCTTACTTTTACAGAGAACAAAGCTTTCAGATCTAGAACTTTTCACTATTCTTACCTTTATCAGAGCACAGAACTTACAAATCTTACCTCTTTTCTTCAGATATGATCCTTCTTCTTGGCACAGAGCTCCACAGATCAAGTAGAATGTTGTGCACTAGGGAAACATATCTACGCATGGAACTTTCACAAATTCAAGACGAATCTTTGCACAAAGCTTCTTCTTTCTCAATTCCCAACAATCATAGTTTCAGGTCCCGGCAACGGAACCATTTGTTGGCACAGGGGCAGACCCAGGGTTCAATGCTATAACAACGCACCAACAAAACCCTAACTATCGACCCTTTCTGCAACACCTATGAAGTAGATGAAGTCTCACCTGAGGTAGAGGCAGGGGTGGTTGCAGGACTCAGATGTCTGCAACCTTATCTGTGACACATATCTGTGATTATAATACTTAACAGAGCACTTAGCACCGACAGTTCATCAATATTCAACCGTTATTCTAATGCACGGATGCATCATTCACTCAGATCTGATGTATTTAAGAACTTTGTCATAAACAGGAAGGTTAGATATGGAAAATCAAGCACTAAGCACATTCCTAAAGGTCATATATAACATTCTACACATCATTATCACAAAGCATAAGCAGATCTATCTATTCTTATCAAAGAACTTAGCAAGATAAGACATAAACACATCAAAACAAAGAATAAAGTAGAACAACACAGTGTTTACGTGGTTCACCCCCACCCTAGAGATATGTCCACCAACTCTTCTTCTTTATTGTCTTCAGTCAATCGGTTACAAGCACAGAGCCACCAAAACCCTACTTCACATAGGACAGGAGATATGTGCACCTCATTGTATCCTCCTTCCTCGCGTTATAGCACAAAGCCTTCCACAGTCTGTTACAATCATTTGCACTTATCTCTACAAGTCTCTCTTAGTTATGCACAAAGCACTTACGAACCACAATTGCACTTAGCATACACTTACAACTGACTAGCAGCCTCTTCTTACATCGCTTAGATATCTATTTATAAATTACAAAATAGGCCTAAGCATGGGTAAACCCATGGCCCGACATCCCATTCCCATTACATAATCCCAAAAACCCAAAAAGGACCCAAAAGTGGGTCGAGATCCCGTGATCTTTTCTTTGTCTTGTGCTCCTCCTTCGACAGGTTGTTGAAGTCCAAAATAGGTCAACATGACCAAGAATATCCCAAAACTTGTTCAAGGGCCAACAACTATCATCATTTTTTGACTATACTACTCTGCTCTACCTACATCAGTGTATTCATGCTATCATCATCTTGAGCTTTCTGTTCTTTTTCACTGTCTCTGCATGCACACCTCTGCCTCTTTGTTTATCTTTTCTTCTACATTTCATGCTCTCTTTTTTTCCCTTCATTCTATGTGTTGTGCCTCTTATATACTCTTATGGTCCTCTGCATCACCTCCTTCTACCTGCATGCAAAACTATCAGGAAAAAGGTCCGCTCTCTTCTCTATTCTGCATGTTTTTATCACGCCAAGTCCTCTGCGAGATAATCCACTCAACTCTTCATCTTCTTTGGTGGTTATAATGAGCCTGTTCCTCATCAGTGGCTTATCCTAATATTATTTTCCTTCTCTGTAAGTGTGACCCTTCGTCTTCTCTGTCAAAGTTGAGCTTATCCTCTTTTTTACAGTTATAGTTGATCTTCTCTGAAAGTTATAGGAGGTCTTCTCTATCAGTTATAGGAGGTCATCGCGAAGGATCTCCTTGCAAACTTCACCCATGTGAATTAGCACTGGGTGCAAGTTTCCCCATGTGACCACCGGTTGTGACCACACACCTATCAAAAAGGTGTTATGCGACTTCGTGTGTTGGGTATTTCGATGTGAGTCACCTGACTCTTCCAACTCCCAAACTCCGAGTTAAAATTCTAGCGATTGATAGCTCCTTCCTATATTCTCTACCGATGTGACCTCTATCTAGGGCTTAGGGCCCAGCTTCCGAGCACTACGGGACTTCACGTATCGGATTTCTACAAGTTAGCTACCTCAATTTTCCCAACTCTCGATTCTCGATTTCTCGATATCTGCTCACATCGGATCGACGGTCCATGACCCTCCACGATCCAACAGTCCAGATCAAATCGTGAATTCTCACTTCGTGACTTCGTCTCTTGGAGATTTTTGAAATCAAATTGCCCCTTTCTTCCAGAACCCGAACCCTGAATCTATGCTTTCCAGATCAATGGTCTAGATCTCTTCGTGATCCAACAGTCAAGATCTCCTCTTCATGTTTCGCGACTACGTGCTTCACGATGTCGAAATTTGGCTCACCTCCCTTCTTCTGATTCCCGATCTTGTGCTTGCGTCAGATCAATAGTCCAAAATCTCCCATGATCCAACGGTCACTATCGCTCCTCCTCCTAAGTTTACAATTTCTTTTGACTTAGAATATTTTCTAAGTATTCAAAATCTTTGACCTTTTTTCCTCCTATGAGTCTATCTCTTGGACCTCGTCTGCACTTTTGGATAGTATTTTCCCTTCTGATATTTCTCACCAATGTAATGGTAAATTCGCTATCTCTTATGATATTTTGACATCGTTCATATTCTCAAGGGTTTTCGATCCTTTGGACCTCAAGGGCCTTTCTACTGCACTCTTGGAAATCCTGTGGTCATCCTCCTGAGCTTGTAGACAATAATTCCCAATGCTATCATCGCTACTTTCATTTTTTCCATCATTGCTTCCAATATGCCATCGTCGTTGTTGTTCTTGCCATCAATGACAAGCACACTCTTCCTGTAAACATGCCAACAATATTATTTTTTGATAGTACGGCTATCGTTAGACCAAACCCCACAGGTGATTGGTAAAATCACCACCTCCAGATTTCAAGGATACATGAGAGGTGATTTGTCCCTTGTCATGATACACTAGGGAGCACTGACTACTTGCAATTTCGTGCAACAATCTCCCCCTCAGTGCGAGCCGAGTGTGTATCGAACTTGTGACCTCTAGCTCTGATACCATTTTTCGGTAGTACTGTTATTGTTAGACCAAAACCCATGGGTGATTGGTAAACTCACCACTGCCAGATTTCAAGGATACAAGAGAGGCGATTAGCCCCTTGTCATGATACACCGGGGAGCATTAACTACTTGCAATTTTGTGCAACAACGTCTACTTATTATTCCCAAGGAAATTGTTTGTTAGAGTCCCCTAATAAAACAATAATTCATATTTTAAAGAGAACCATTTCCACCAAGTAGAGAAAATGATTCAATGAGCTATATGATGTTTTTTGGGATGGGAGGGTGATCCCTAAAGATAGCATCAGTCAATTTTTTTATGTTCTTATATATGAAAAGCATGCAATGCTACCAATGCAACTTGAGTTAAATGTGATTGTTGCTACTACAACATTCAATATGAAGAATGAATTACACTTCTACAGTCACGATATTGTCAATTAATGCACTTGGAGGAACAAAGGTAATGATTTGTTGAATCCATCCATAGAAAAAAAAAACACAATAAAGAGATATTTTAATTAAAATATTACTTTGAAACGTTTTCAAAAAGGACAATTATTTTTCTTACCAAGCAATCGAAGGGAAAAATCATCATTGCATAACAAGTTTGATGTTTTTGTATTGGTCCTTATCAAATTAAAAAACATACTTTAACTCTTATATGCTCAAGGAAATGGATGGAACACATATGAAGTTTCTTGTTACTGGGAAATTTTTGAAAATTTTCATATCAAAATGATATCCATGTTTCATAACCTTGTACATAAGCCAAAACCCTTCTATATGATGCCTTTTTTCTCATATTTTCTCCCTTTTGGTTCTTTTTTATTTTACTTTCATAGGAGGTTCCCACTTCCCATACAATTTCAGATTTGGGGACACCATCATTTTCTTTGACTCCATTTTCCTTGGGAAAAGAAATCATGGATTCTCAAAGACCAATTGGAGGTCACTATCCCATATTTGGAGCTAGATGTCGATGATATGTTATTTAGTTCCCTATGTTTACCCATTAATATAATCCTTAATCCTTTTGTAAGTTTTCCATGTATCTTTTGTGTCCTTGAAATTCATGTTGAGAGTTAGGATCACTAGTGAAATTATTAAGTGTTTTGAAGAGGTTCTTTTGTTCTATAAAAACATAGTTTAAATTGAATAATTGTTTGATCCATATTTTATGAGCAGGACAAAATGAATATAGATTATTAAAATATGCTTAACACAGAATAACAGAGATATAGTAAAATTGGTTTTCTATTCAATAAGGAAATAAGCCGAAACTGTAAAATACAGCAGAAAACAAGCTTGTTGGAATGGTGGCAGCTTATCTTTGAGAAGAGATGTGACGGTTGTGCTCATTCGCAAGAAGATGATTACAATGAGGCTCTGAGGCCTTTTTACAATAAACAGGAATGTCAAAAACCCTATACATCCAAAAACCTAACGCTAGGAGATGAAGCGCCAAAAGTCATGTGGGCCCCGTTTGGGTAAGTTGGTACATCAACTTCCCGGGGTCATAAATTTTGCATACGATCTATGTTTTAGGTGCACGATAGCTTGTTGGAAAGGTCTAACTGAGAAGAACGATTTTTTACTGGCCCAAATCAGCGCCTCCAACAGTCACCTGGGCCCCAATCCCCAAAAAATGTCGTTTAGGGCCTCAAAACGGCACCGGAAGTTTGGAACCCGAAAACCTGTTGAAAAACTGCCAAGGTGGAAAATTGTTTTTCGAGCCAGTGGAATAGGTAGGTGGCCATCGATATCCACCTAGATCAATCCTCCCTCCATAGAAGGAAATGGTCTCCACTGCATTGATTTCCCCCATCAGATGTCGAAATTTCTGTTGAATTTGGCCCCGGGTGAGCCACTTGCCTTGGTGTAGGAGCTGCCCTACTTTGACGACTCGATAAAGTTGGATCCTTTGTTGTTGAGTTCCCTTGATTTGTGTGTCCACAATATGATCACTAGATGCATGTTTCATGCAGTCAGGGTTGAGCTATGTTTGTGTCAACTGCTCTGCTATCTCTGAGGTGTCCAATAATGGTGGGAAATATGGCCGAAGGAGAGCCACATTGAAGACTGGGTGTAGGCCAAGGAAAGGGGGATTGTTGAGATCAAAATCATTGTCACCCATAGCCTTGGTGATGGTGTATGGCCCATAATGGATTGGGAATAGCTTCCAATGGGGCCCTATAAGGCGTTCTTTCTGCAATTGCAACCAAACTTTTTCGCCCACCTAAAAATTTTGCGGCACCCGATGTTGATCATGGCGCTGCTTGTACTTGGCATTAGACTTTTGTAGAATATCCTAAACATGTTGGCCAATGTGATGGATCCTCTCAATGAATTGGGTGGCTTTGTCAGCTTCTGATGGAGCGGGGAGCAATTCGGTCGAGCTTGTCGCAAAGGGTAGTGCAACATCCATGGGGCCCAATGGTTGGAATCCCAAACCCACCTAAAAGGGGTTGTGGCCAGTCGAACTATGTAGGGCTTGGTTGTATCTATGTTGAACACAAGGAAGACTCTCATCCCATGTGTGGGGGTGTTTTGAATTGTACATGCTCAGGATATGTACGATCATTCGATTGATGATCGTACATATCCTCAGTGGAAGGCAGTGGATTTGGTGAGCTTGGTATCTAGTAGTGACCAGAGGCTCGACCAAAATGTGTTGAGGAACCAACTGTCACAGTCGTAGATAATGGTTTGTGGGATCCCAAAATGTACCCATACTCATTCAAAGAATATCTTAGCGGTGGCTTCTGCTATGATGTTCTTCTTGTAGGTGGCTAGAATCACCATCTTGGAAAAGCGATCAACAACCACAAAAACACAGTAATTTTCCTTCTTGGTGGACAGGAGGCCCGACATGTAATCCATTGAGATGGATTCCCATGGCCTATCAAGAGTAGGAAGAGGGGTGTACACGCCCTGTTTCTTAGTGGTCAGTTTGGCAATAGCTCAGGCGGTGTAGGACCCGATATACTTGTCGACATCATGTCGAAGTTTCATCCAGTAGAAATGTTTCTGCAGCATTTCCACTGTCTTTTTGACACCAAAGTGTCTTGCAACCCTACTATAGTGAGATTCAAAAATTAGCTTCACATTCTTGCTTGATGGAATGCAGAGATGGCCTTGATGGCACAACAACCTATCTTGAAGATGGAAATTAGCGACCACGAAGTTGGCGCCCAACATTTGGTAGGTGGTGGATAAGTCAGGGTCCGTCTTGTACAGGTGGGGCCATCTGGAGGTCTCATGGCCACAAAATTCTAGCACCATGGTGAGTGTCGCGACCAGAGGTCGGCTAAGGAAATCAACAACTCAGTTGGCACTTCCTGTTTTGTACTTGATGTTGAGGTGGAACTGTTGTAAGTATGTGGACCACTTCTGATGGCGGTCATTCTGCAATTTTCCTTGGGTTTGCATGAACTGTAGTGGCTTGTGATAAGTGTGGATGATTGTCTCCTTCCCAAGAATGTAATGTCTCCACTGGTGGTAGGCTTGCACAATGGAGTACATTTATTTTTCATAAGTAGGGTACTTACGGATAGTGTATGATAGTTTATCACTATGATATTTCACAGGGTGGCCATGTTGAGTGAGAATGGCGCCCACAGCATAGTCTAAAGCATATGTCTCGATCTCAAAGGGATGTTGCAGGTCAGGTAATGAAATTACTGGGGATGAGCACAAATGTTTCTTCAAGTCATCGAATGCTTATTGTTGGGACAGGCCCCACACAAATTTTTCCTTACTGTCGCCCCTAGTTACTTGGCTGAGGGCCCATGCGATATGAGAGAATCCCAACATGAACCTATGATAGAAATTGGTGAGGCCCAAGAAGCTCTGAAGTTCAATGAGTGTGGTTGGGGCTAGCTAGTCATAGATGACTTGGATATTGGTTGGATCCACATGCACACCATGTTGATCAATGATGTAGCCTAAGTAATGGACCATATCCATGTTGAAGGAGCATTTTTCCAAGTTTGCATATAGTTTGTGTTGTCACAGGGTATGTAGAACTTGTTGAATATGTTGCAAGTGTTCCACCCAAGTCTTGTTGTAGATGAGGATGTCATCCAGATACACCACTACAAAAGTATTGGTGAAAATTCATAGGATATCATCCATCATCCTCATAAAAGTTGTTGGAGCATTTTTCAAACCAAAGGGCATGACCAGCCATTCAAAAATACCTTATTTTGACTTGAAGGTGGTCTTCCATACATCTGTCTGTTCTATTTGGACCTGGTGGTAGCCAGACTTCAGATCNCCCCCCGTGAGCTAATCAAGGAGGTCGTCAATTCAGGGAATCAGGTACCAGTTTCAGACTGTGATTTTATTTAGGGCTCGGTAATCAATGCAGATTCTCCAAGTCCCATCTTTATTTTGCACCAACACGATTGGGCTCCCACAAGGTGATGAGTTGGGATGGATGTACCCCTTATGGAGCAGTTCTTGGATCTGCCTCTTGATCTCCTTGTTTTCTAATAGAGAGTGGCGGTAGACTGGCACATTGGGTAGCGGTGCACCTGCGGTCAGATTGATGGGATGCTTGACCTGGCAGTGTAGAGGTACCCCGATAGGAGAGGAGAAGATATCTAATTATTCTTCCACGACCTTATCCACTTGCTTATGTTGTGTGGAGAGATTAGTCGTAGAGGCCCTAAATGTGGCTACGATATTTCCCTCACTCTGAGAGAGAATCACAAAGAAGACAAAATTCCTTTTCTGAGAGATGAACTTCCTGCATTTCTTAGAAGAGATCAAGAAAATATCACTAGGAGGTACTTCCTCAGGTATCCTGTAGAATTTCTTGTTCAAAGTAATAATAACACTACGAGGCCTAGACTCATATACAACATGATGTTTCCATAAATAAGGTTGGCCCAAAAGAACATTACAAACTTAGAGAGGAGCAAAATCACATAATACCTCGTCTTTGAAAGGTTTGATGTCGTACGATAATCGACATGGTTGGATAACGTGGAGATCGCTTCCTTGGCGGAGCCATCCATTAGTGTAGGATTGTGGGTGTGACATTGTCGACAGGGCCATGTGCTTGAAGACCTCTACTGAGATGAGGTTCTTCTGGCTACTACTATCAACGATGAAGTGCAATGGGGTGCCTTTTACCCACATCCATTAATGGAAGAGGCGCTTGCCTTCTTCTGGCTCATCTGGTTCACCAAGCTGGAGGTTTGTGGTAGCAATAGTGGCACTGGGTTCCACGTCAATGATCTGTATTCCCCTTTTTGCTTCTAACTTGAAGTCAGAACCAACATCGGATTCAAATTCTTTCACTTCGGCCACCAGCAACTGCTTTGAGTGAAAATCAGCAATGTTATGCCAAGGGCTCTTATGGAAGTCGCACCACTTCCCGGTATCTTTCTTTTTATTTCTGGTGTCCTTATTTTCTTGCGGCTTGGACTAGTTATCCTGATACTATCCATATTTTCTTTGTCCTTTGTTCAGTGGATTGGGGCTGCCCTTTCCTAGATTTTGTTGTGAGGGGTTCCCAGGCCCAAATTGTCATGTCTTTTGTTTGAGCTTCTGCTCGATTTTTACGACATATCAGTAGGTCGTGCCCAAGGATGAGATGTCCATAAATTCCATTTCAGTATTGATGTATCTATGCAAAGCACCTCGATACTTGAGCACCATATGTCACTCTGAACCTTTGATACCCAACTTGGTATGCAAGGTATGGAAGATATTTGTGAACTCTATCACTAATTGGTCTCTTTCTTGCCACAGTGTGGTCCATTTGGTATACAAGTCATCATAACTTCTAACAGGGTAGTTTTGCTCCTTAATAGAAACCCTGAAGGATTCCCAGGTGGTCGCGACTGTAAATAATGAGGGTTCCTCTATTTCCTTTTGCTCACAGAAAGTTTCTCACCAATCTTTGACATGGGGAACATCTTTGAGGAGTGCAAAAGTAATATTTTCTCTATTCGAAAATTTATGGACAGAAAAATACCCTTCTAGTAGATTCAACCATGTGTCTATAACATATGTGTCTATCTGACTTTTAAATATAATAATATCGAAGTTTATTCATATCTTGAAGGGGGCGGTGCCTCCACTCGAGGACGATGCATCGCCTGTTGGTAGCCGCCAAAGGATTTGCACGAAACTATCCATCATCTCGTTCCTATATTGTGTGAGGTCTTCCTCAAGAAACATTTTGAAAGGATCTCTTGTCCTGTCATCTTTCTTTTCTCCTACCATGAGAGGTCGCTTGGGCATGTGAGATATTTTGTCCTCAAGAGAAACAATCTTGAGATCCAATTATTTGTACCCTGACTTCGTTGGGGACATGCATTAAGACGATAAGGATAAGACTGCTTTGATACCATTGATTCATATTTTATGAGAAGAACGAAATGAATACAGATTATTAAAAGATGATTAACACAGAATAACAGAGATACCGTAAAACTGGTTTTCTATTCAATAAGGAAATAAGTTGAAACTATAAAATGCAGCAGAAAACAAGCTTAATGGAATGGTTGTTGATTAATTGGGTTGGTTTTCACTGATGCCAACCCTTGAAGAAAGTCTGGTAGCGAATTTCGGTAGCACAAAGTTTTGGGTAATCGACCCAAGTTTGTTTTATGAATAATGTTATGAGTTTTGATATATTTGCAGGTAAAACTATTCTAGATGGATATTACATGTCATTCCATTTCCGATGGTATGTGGAATGTCACATAACTCCTCACGGTTAGAGAGTTATGGCAATGTGAAGTTGGAGAACCCTCATGAGTCATCTAGAAGCCCCAAAAGGTCAAATTAGTCAAAGTGGTTGCAAAGAATAAATTATTTAAATAATAAAGTGAAGTGATGAGTGTACTATAATTCAAATTGGATACAAAAGAAATTATTTAAATAATAAATTTAATGGAGAAATTACTAAGTTGGCAAGTGGTTAGAAGTGGGTTAGCCCTAAAATAAGGAAACGGGTTTAAGAGATTTTAGAAGGTAAATAATAAAGTTAAGTGATGAGTGTACTATAAGTCAAAATGGATACAAAATAAATTATTTAAACAATAAAGTTAATGGAGAAATTACTAAGTGGACAAGTGGTTAGAAGTGGGTTAACCCTAAAATAAGGAAATTGGGTTAAGATGGTTAAAAGGTAACCCCTTGAGGAAGCTACATGAAAGTATAAATAGGAGGAAAGGCTCTCTCATTTTAATCACACTTGAATATCATTGAATATCTATTTTTGTGAAAGTTTATTTGGGAAGGTATTATTGATAGAGAAAAATTGCAGCAGAAAAAGTGTGACAATAAAAGTGTGGCAGGAAAACTGCGGCAGAAAAAGTGCGACAGAAAAATCATGGCAGAAAAATCACAGCAGAAAAAGTGCGGCAGAAAAATCACGACAGAAAAAGTGTGGTAGAAAAAGTGCGACAGAAAAATCATGGTAGAAAAAGTGCGGTAGAAAAATTGCGGCAACAACATGGTTGGGGTCTATTTATGAGAGATATGGCACATCTTGTTTGAGGTATGTT
>SNQJ01S0070591.1:69570-86137 GCA_010110895.2 Picea sitchensis
CTATGTCTTTGGTATATGGTTGAGGTACATGTTGGGTACATGGTTGAGACAAGTAGTTGATGAGTTGGCACATACATGAGGTGTATAGTTGATGATGTTGGTACATATTGATGAGTCATAGTTGATGTACAGTTGATGCATGATTGGTACATACTTGGTACATGGTTGGAGACACTTGTTAGTAGTATTGTTGACACATCGTTTATGGATGATGTAGCATATTTGTCTTGGTAGATTTGATTTGGTTGATAAGATTGATGAGACATGTTGTGGTGATAGATTGTTTTGACAAGTTATTTGTATAGGTTAGGTGCATGGTTGATGCACTTGTTGATGGTATAGGTTGAGGTACAGGTTGATGCATGGTTGATGCATGGTACATGTTGGTTCAGGTTATTGGTACAAGTTGTTTGGTGTAGGTTTATTGGTACAGGTTATTACAGATTATTGGTACAGGTTGACAGTGACAGGTTGACAGTGGCAATGGTTGATTCAGTGATAGTGACAGGTTGTCTACATTTGGCATTTATATTTTAGGGCATTTGGACAAGGCAAGGACAGGTGGTTGTAGCCACCTTCCGGTTGTAGTTGGAGAACATAGGGGGTTGTAGCCAGAGAATTGGGGAGTTGGAGCTTCCCTCGGGTTGTATCCTGAGAAACTAGGGGGTTGGAGCCTCCTTCGAGTTGTAGCTGGAAAACAAAGGAAGTTGGTGCTTCCAATGAACGTAATTATTAAAGACATATAAGAAAAAGCATTATGTGGTTTTCTCCCACTTTGGGTTTCCACATAAAACATCGGTGTACTGTGTATGTGTGTGATTGCTCATTTTTTCATTGTTTATTTGCTTTGCAACTACTGGATAATAATGCTACATTGATATAACACTTGAATTCTATGGTGAAAAGGGATTAAATTTCTCTATTACTGATTCACTCCCCCCTCTCAGTAATCCAACAATTGGTATCAGAGCTGGTTCCTTTAGGAAACAATTTAACCACTGGAAGGAGATCATGGATTATTCTGAGAATGGATTACCAATGTTTAATAGTCAGAATGGTTTTAAGTATGAGATGTAGAGCAGAAGGACGATAATATTTTTACAAGCACGGGGACATTATATTTGGCTATCAGTTTTTACAGGATAGGATAGTTCAAAAAGGGAAAACACTTCATCCAAGAAGGAATTGAAGAAGAATAACAAAATAGCAATGGATTGCATCTAGGAAGGATTACCTAATCCGGTAAGAGAAAAGGTTGGTAAATGTTAATCAGCCAAAGAACTTTGGGATAAGTTACATGAAATATATTCTTCACCCATCGCAGATTCAGAAAATTCCAAAGAAGATGCAGATACAGATCAAGAAGAATTATGTTCACCATGTCAAACAAATTCAGAAGATGAAGAGTACATAATCACTAGAGGTATATTGTTTTGCTTTAATTGTGAAAAACATGGACATATTGAAATATAATTCCATGAAGGAAATGAGACAGAAAAACTAATTGAAAAGGAAGACAATTATGAAGCAGAATTGATTAGTGCTTTAGATGAACTAAGAGAATAAAACAAGTCACTCAAGAAAGAATTTATGAAACAAAAGGAAAATGTTCACATTTTTTAATAAGCCCAACAAGTCATCAAGAACTTAAGAACTCAGCTAGAATAAGCCAGAAAGATCGAAGAAAATATTGAATATCAAAAGAAGTATTTGGAAGCCAACATAGAAGCACAGAAGGAAGAAGCAGAAATGAGAGAGAATATATTGACAGAACATCTTAAGGAAGGAACTAACAATCTAAACCAGCTTGAGGCAGAGTTTGGTCAAGAAGAGAAAGGACTTGAAGAAGAAATAATCACATTAAAAATTCATATTGAAGAAGCGAAAAGAACAAAAGAAGTCATGAAGTCTCAGATAATTAAGAAAGAAGAAGAGGTTGAGAAACTTGAAGAAGAAGTTGTCACATTGAGAAGTAAAATTATCAAGCTCAACAAGAACGTTGAAGAGACAAAAACATCCACATCAGTTATAGAGAATGAAGAGAAGCACTCTAGGTTGCTAGAAAAGAAGAATGAAGAAAATAGAAAGAGTTATGCAGAAGTACTCAAAGGAAGGAATCATACTCAACCAGAATCTAAAAAACTATTGAAGATACACCTTCAAGAAGACCATCCATGTTCAAGACACAAAGAAGCTTCAATCATGATCATGATCAGTCAATGAAAAAATTCAGAAGGACTATGCCACAAAGAAGATCATTCACTCCCAGGTATGCAAATTTATTTTTTGGTCATTGTTTTTATTGTACTAACTTTGGACATAAGGTTGCAGATTGCAGGGATTATAAAATAAATGTTCAAGAAAGAAATGCCTATGTGGCCCCACGTAACATTGAATGTTACAAATGTCATAAATATGGACACATAGCTAGTGATTGTAGAAGCATGATCGATACTTCCATGAAAGAGAACATTGATATCAGATGTAAGAAATTATGGATAAGAAAACACGAAGAACAGGTGAACAAAGACCAGGTCCCAGAGATCGCAAGATTGGCAATAAAACGAGATGAAGAAAATTCTACAGAGAAAAAGAAAGATGTCAGATATAGAAACATTTTGAAAACAACTGAAAGAAAAGAAGGACAGGTAAATAAGGAACATGTTCAATAGATTGTACTTTCAGGAATTGTAGTGAAAGATGAATCCACAGACAGAAAGAAAGAGGTCAGAGCTCAGAGATATGATGAATCTACCAATGAAGATGATGATGAATACACATCAGAGCAAGAATTGTTTTGAGCCATCCGGCTTAGGACTCCCAGGTAACATGAATATTATAAATGGGGAGTCTATTTGATAGTTGTGATAGACCAAAGAAACATCCTTCAAGAAGCTTGCAGAGTTTGAATAGATAGATCGAGAGCAGTCAGTTAGCAAAAGTACAATCAGTTGTAGTAGTGAATACTTCATGATAGTACAGTGATAAATGGGTCAACATTATGGACATTGTGCAATAGAGTCTTGGATAGTATGGATAGAGATGGATTCATTAGAACACTTAGCAGGTTTGTACAAATATATGGCAGTGGACGAGAGCATGGATTCATAGATTGGTTCATAGAGTGGTTCAGAGACAAAGGAACATTATCATAATGGATGATAATTACATAGGAGATGTCTCAAACGATGTTAATGGATTCAAAATTGACAAGGAAAGAATATAAGTACTTGTTGGTTACTCAAGTACAAGGAAAGAATATAAGTGTTACAATCTTAGGTTGAACAAAGTTGTGGAAAGCATCAATGTAACAATTGATGAAACATGTGGAAAAGAATTAAAGGAAGAAGAAAATGAATCAATGGAACAACTTTACAAAGAAGAATCATAAGATGAAGAAGAAGTCTACGTCGAACAACCAGAAGGATTTCAGTTGTCAGAGAAACCAGATTACGTGTGAAAATTGAAGAAGGCCTTGTATGGTCTAAAACAGGCTCCTAGAGCATGGTACTCTAGACTGGATAAATATCTACAGCAGGCAAGGTTCAGAAAAGGAAGTGCAGACAACAACCTCTACATCAAGGTAACTCAAGATAGTATTTTATTAATTGAATTTTATGTGGATGATATTATTTTTGGAAGCAATGATGACAAGTTAAGCCAGAAATTTGCAAAGGATATGCAGAATGAATTTGAAATGTCATTACTCAGAGAACTATCCTTCTTTCTGGGTCTTCAGATACGTAAAAAAAAACCAAGGAATTTTTATTTCTCATACTAAGTATATCAGAGAAAGGCTAAAGAGGTTCAGAATGGAAGATTGAAAACCAGTTACCACTCCTATGCAAACCAGTTGCAAGTTCAAAAAATATGATGCTTCAAAGTCTACAGACTAGAGTAATATAGGTCAATGATTGGTAGCTTACTATGTGTGATAGCATCCAGACCAGATGTAATGCAGGAAGTTGTACAGGTGTCACGATTTCAAGCAACACCAAAGGAATCACATGTCTTAGCAATGAAGAGGATTTTCAGATATCTCAAAGGAATAGAGGAGTTTGGATTATGGTATCCAAAAGGAAAGGATCTATCACTTATTTCCTACACAGATGAAGATTGGGTAGGTTGCATTGATGATTGATGAAGAACTAGTGGAGCAAAGTTCTACTTGGGTGAGAGTTTAGTATCTTGGCTAAGAAAGAAACAATCATCAGTATCTTTATCTACAGCTGAAGTAGAGTATATTGCAGCAGCAGGATGTTGTACACAGGTTCTATGGATGAAACAAACTCTAACATATATACAAGTTGAGTATGATGAGCCCATTCCAATATATTGTGATAATACAAGTGCCATCAGTATCTCAAAGAACCCCGTGATGCACTCCAAGAAGAAGAACATTCCAATTGAGTATCACTTTCTACGGGAACAGGTTGCAGAGAAGAACATTAGAGTTGAATATGTGGGCACAAAAGAACAAGTGGAAGACATCTTTACAAAACTGCTTCCACGGGAATCCTTTGAGTATCTTTTCCAAAGACTCGAAGTAATTTCTACTCCAAAATGAATGCTTTTGAATGGTTATCTTATATTTCTTAGATTTACACAAGGAAGAACCATAAAGAGGACAGTTCAGGTTGGGAGATCAGTTTCAGGAAGAGTTCATTTAGGGGGGGTATCCCCATGGACATTTTAGTTAGGGGGAGCAGCCTCGAATGGAAAGATACCTTTACAATTGATGACAAAGGGGGAGATATTGATTAGATGCAGAGCACAGAGGCATGGATCCAAAGGGAGCGATGGTCACAAGAAGAGCATGAGTGATATGACTTCAGTATTGCATGACATGGATTCAGTATTGCATTAGAGTGTTTCCATCAATGCCAAAAGGAGAGATTTTTTATTAATTGGGCTGGTTGTCATTGATGTCAACCCTTGAAGAAAGTCTGGTAGCAAATTCCAGTAGCACAAAGGTTTGGGTAATGGGCCCAAGTTTGTTTGATGAATAATGGTATGAGTTTTGATATATTTGTAGAAAAAACTATTCTAGATGTATAGTACATTCCATGCCATTTCCGATGGTATGTGGAACATCACATAACTCCTCACGGTTAGAGAGTTATGGCCATGTGAAGTTGGAGAACCCTCATGAGTCATCTAGAAGCCCCAAAAGGTCAAAGTAGTCAAAGTGGTTGCAAATAAGAACTTATTTAAATAATAAAGTGAAGTGATGAGTGTACTATAAGTCAAAGTGGATACAAAATAAATTATTTAAATAATAAAGTTACTGGAGAAATTACTAATTTGACAAGTGGTTAGAAGTGGGTTAGCCCTAAAATAAGGAAAGTGGTTTAAGAGATTTTAGAAGGTAAATAATAAAAAGAAGTGATGAGTGTATTATAAGTCAAAGTGGATACAAAAGAAATTATTTAAATAATAAAGTTAATGGAGAAATTACTAAGCGGGCAAGTGGTTAGAAGTGGGTTAACCCTAAAATAAAGAAAGTGGGTTAAGATGGTTAAAAGGTAACCCCTTGAGGAAGCTACATGAAAGTATAAATAAGAGGCAAGGCTCTCTCATTTTAATCACACTTGAATATCATTGAATATCTATTTTTGTGAAAGGTTATTTGGACAGGTATTATTGATAGAGAAAAATTGCAACAAAAAAAGTGCGGCAAGAAAAGTGCGACAGAAAAAGTGTGGCAGGAAAAGTGTTGCAGGAAAACTGCGGCAAAAAAAGTGCGACAGAAAAACCGCGATAGAAAAATCGCGACAGAAATAGTGCAGTAGAAAAATCATGGTAGAAAAAGTACGGCAGAAAAAGTGCGGCAGACAAATCGCGGCAGAAAATGTGCGGCAGAAAAATCGCAGCAGCAACATTGTTGGGGTCTATTTATGAGAGATACGGCACATCTTGTTTGAGGTATGTTTTGTGAGCTAGGGTTTATCTCCTGAGATGGTATTGGATGTTCAGTATTCTTGCATATATCATATTTGTTGAGGGATACAACTCGTATTTTGTTATTGGTATTTGGCATATGGGTATTGGTATTTTGGTTGTGATGTGTTGTTGAAGTTGTTGGTTTAGCTTGAGGCTACATAACAGTTAGGTTGTGGCATATGGTTTGATGTAAAGGTTTATGGTAGTTGGTTTATGGATAGAGTGATGAATTGTTAAATAGCTTTTGATGGTTATATTGGTGTATTTCTTTGGTATATGGTTGATGGTACAGGTTGAGTTACAGGTTGATGCATGGTTGATGCATGGTACATGTTGGTTCAGGTTATTGGTACAGGTTGTTTGGTGCAAGTTTATTGGTATAGGTTGTTACTGTTGGACACAATGACTACACTGAGAGGGGGGGTGAATAGTGTAGGGATATTTTCCCAAACTTCCCTCTCCACAAAACTCCTTAGTTAGCAATCATCATTTTATTCATTACTTAGTGTTGTCATTTATAACCAGTTAAGTGTGAACATGCATCAGCAACATATATTATCAATAAGTCATCACCACAAGGAACACAAAGAACACAAGATGTATGTACAATTTTATTTTTATTACGGACTACAATCCTTGGGTTATCATCAACAACTGAATAGAGTACAATTCTTTCTTGGCCCTTCACCAAGTTTGAAGAACACTTGGTCATATTTGACAATTTTTGGGACTTTGATAGCTTGTCAAAGATGGAGCACAACGCGAAGTGGAAATTGTGGAAGCTAGACCTCTTTTTGGGTCCCTTTAGGGTTTTGGGTTAATGTAACGGGAAAGGGATGTCAACCCGTGGGTTTACCCATGCTTAGGCCCATTTTTGTAATCTATAAATAGATACTTAGGCAATGTAAGTAAAGGAGTAATACATCTATGTGATGTATAGTCGATGGCTTAGTGCTAGTAACCGGATCTATGTGATCAGATGTGGATTGTAGGTGCTCTGTGCATGATTGTAAGAAGCTTGCAGAGCTAAGTGCAAGTTGTTGTAAGATGTTGCGAACAATTTTATGCTGAAGTGAAAGGAAGAAGGATCTAGCGAGTTGTGCAGATCTTTTGTCCTGTGCGAAGTAAGGATTGTTGAAGCTCTGTGTTGTAACTGCTTGATCGAGATAATAAAGAAGAAGAATTTTTGGATGTATCCCCAGGGTGGGGGTGAACCACGGTAACTCTGTGTGTTGTGCTCTGTGCCTCGACCTGATGTGTTTGTCTCTCCCCTTGCTAAATAATTTGATGTGTTTAGATAGATCTAGTTATTCGTTGTGCTTATGAGATATGAATGAATGTTAGATCTGATACGTAATATGATTAGTGCTTGATTTGTTGAATCTAATCTATCTTTTTGTGGCTAAGTGTTGAATTATCTTATATCTAAGTACATACTGCGATGCTCTGTGCTATCTGTGAAGTATCATAAGGGTTGAATATTGATGGATAGTCTATGCTAGGTAATTTTTTAGTGATATAATCATAGATCTGTGTCCCAGCTAAGGTTACAGACATCTGAGTCCTACAACCACCCTTGCCTCTACCTCGGGTGAGACTTCATCTGCTTCATAGGTGTTGTCGAAAGGGTCGGTAGTTAGGGTTTTGTTGGTGCGCTCTTGAGCGTTGAACCCTGTTACAACCCTAATTTGCACCAGACATGATTACCTAGCATCAGGCCATCTCAGATTCCTTCTTTTCCAAAACACTGCTAAACAACTCTCCTTAAAAACATATTTTATAAAGGCCCACGCACCCTGCTCCATTACTTCACCCGTGTACATGCCCGCTGACCCAAAACAACCCGCGTGTACCTACAAAAGCACGGAAAAAGGAAAGTTGTTGACGAAACACACAACTTTGGGTGAGTTAACTAAACCTTCCAGCCATGCATGGTCAAGGGTTCAACCAAATACCTAGATTCTTCTAGCCTATAAAAGAAGGGTTAGCGGTCCCATTTGGGGGAGGTGAATCATAGTAAAAAAACTATACCCGATTGCACATTCCCTTTGTCCCAACCCTTTAGCCATCCTCGTGCAAAGAGAAATATAGATCAAAGAAGTTGGAGGAAAGTTGAAGAGGAGCCCAGGACCAGGTTCGTGGAGCAGTGGTTAGCTTCATCATTGTAAGTTGATTTGTTGAAGTTAATAATAAAGAGATACTTTTCCCGTCCCACCATATGAGGTTTTCATGGTTTATTGCATATATGTTGATTAAATCTCTAACCCATTAATCTATATATCAAATGCATGTGGAGTTCTTTGTTTGTCTTGTGTGAATGTAGGTCAGCCTTGGGAGGAGAGATGCAGTCAAAGAGAGATCAAGCGTAAAGAAGGATCAACATCAAACGCTCGAAATAAGGTATTATCACTTGATCTTCTTAACTATGTATTTGCTTAAGAATAATGGGGATTAGGTCTGGGACAATGGTAGAAAGTAGGAGTCTTTACATTTTTTTTGCATGCATATTAAAACCCTATGTGTTAGTCCATAGAGGGATTTCCCACTCACAACAAAATTGGCGATTGTACTGGGGATAATCTAGGGTTTCTAGGAATATTTTTTGGGTACTTTTAAAAACTGGTGTCATTCCTTGTTTTTAAAGTTTCTGCAAAAGTCTGAGCTAACAAAGATTCTGGTCTTCCATACCAGTTATCTCTGTTTCTTTGCTTGACTGCATTTTTTTTCTTTTTCGAGACCCATAGAGGTACACACGGCCTATATAAGGTCTGCACACATATACCCACACCCTACCTTCTCGCAACCTGCATGTACACGCTAGCTGAGGAAGTGTTAGTCGTGTGTATGATTCCAGAAAATTTCTTTTAGAGAGGCAGTCATCCTCTCCCCTGTTAGAAATAGTCCTTCTCAGGGGTTTTCTGGAACTCTTTCTAGTCTTTGTTGTTTGTAGTCTGTAGCTTAGGTTTCACCTCAGATTGGTTTTGTTCTATGAAATTTTCCTTCAATTATTTTCATTTTCTGTTAAAGTAAGTTTCTGAGTCTTCAAGAGATTTTGGTTCTCAATACCAGTAGTCTTTGCCAGTGCTTGATTGCTTGTCGTTTCATTTTTTGAAGAGTTGCAGAGGTACACGCAGTCTGTATAAGGTCAGCACGCATGTACACGCACCCTGACTTTACACAGCTCGGGTGCACACGCTTGTTGTTGAACTGTCAGCAGCGTGCCTGTAGAGAAAATTCTTGTTTAGGGTAAGGTTTTCATCCTTTCCTTTGTCAAGAGTTATACCTCTCAGGTTTTTGGGTCTCTGTCATAGTGGTCAGTAACTTAGGTTTGATCACAGATATAGCTTTCTTTTTCATTAAAAGATTTATTTTGCTTATTAGTTTTTTTAACTTATTTTTAGCTTGAAATTTTAAGAAAAATGAGTTGCATTTTGAAAAAAAAATCCCCCTCATGGCCGAGGGGGGCCATGAATCATGCATTCAGCAGTTTCTTTTAGAATCTTTGGTTATTTTTGTTTTGATTGGAAGAAAATATTAAAAATAAATAAAATAAAAAATAAATAAAATAAAAAAAACAATTAGTTTGTTAGATCTCTTTCTTTCCTGGAATTTTCTTTACATTGTTATTTGAAAAAGAAAAAGAAATTAGCATAGTGTTGTGTTTTCTTCTAATTTTAAAAAGCATTTCAAAAATAAAAAATAAAAAAATAATAATTATAATCATTCTTTGCCAATGTTCATATAAGTTTCATCTTTTTTTCGCAAGAGTCTTAACAACATCAGTTGCACTACCATACCCTTTTTGAGTAAATCAAACCAGTAAAAAGAACGCTAATTAAAATCAACTAAACTTTATGTTTTATAGGGTTTATCAAATAGTCTAGGCTAGTGCCTTGATTTAGGTTGGAGAGGAAACTCTTCAAGGCTACAAAACATACATAAGAGTATGTGATAGGGAGTGTCAAAGTCTAGTATCGTGAAAGTTATCCGGNCCCCCTCTAACACAGGGGCTAAACACGAGGTCGCGTGCAGAAAGGTAGCGGAGATAACCCCTCCAAAGCTGGACCAATCGTGGTGGAGAACACATATAGAGGGCTTGTCTTGGGATTTCGTCAATTGCATTTGCCACAAAGCTTCGTGGGTCTCGAATCCGTTCGAGGTCCTCAGTTGTCTTCCGGACCACTTTCCTTCGATACCCTTGACAAGTTTCGGGCTCAATACCCTTCTCATTGTGGTCTACCCAACTTTCGACTGTACCCGCCTGGTGGTTGTTCGCACGCTGGCAACCTAGTTGCCTATATTTTTTAGAGACATACATAGGTGATTGCAGGGGTATACTGCAGTACCTAGGACAGACATCGGGCCATTCTTTGTAGAGTATACCCAAAGGGTTCTTCCGTGTTCGAGTTTCACTTGCACCGGTAAGTTGCTCTAGTGTTAGTTGTTGTAACTGTTCTTCCAACTAGTTAGTCGTTTGCTTGATTTTCCTTTAGGAACTTTTAGTGTGTGCTCTGTGCTCCCTAGTTTTCCATAGTGAGTTAGTCAGTCATGGATTTGGGTCTCTGACCTAGGGTGGTAGACTACCCATTCCACTGGTCGTGGGGACTTTTTTGGTCTTCTGCTTAGAAATGTGGAGCTGCCTCTTTATAGGCGTTGTTTTGATACCACTGGTTCTTCAGAGTCAGTGTGTGAGACTTTTATGGACTTGAATGATCCCGCAAAGGGAGAACCTATGCATAAGATATTCATGGATAAATTTCCCGATGATACCAACCAAGGAACCCCTTCGCAAGGGGATTCTTGTTCTTTTCCTTTCTTTGGAAACGTTGGTGTCCCTTTGATGGCCACTTTGTACATTCCTAGGTTGAATGTGGGATTACAAGTTTGGTTGGGTTCCATTCCAAATGTCCCAAATGCTCTTGACGCTTCTTAGTTAAGCACTTTATGTCATGGGCACCCTATTGATGTTTCTTCGTCAGCAAAGTCTTCTCCTCCTCCTTCTCCCGCCTCTGGTGAAAGTACAGTTACTAGTAACCAGAAGTCTAAACGAAATAGAAAGAGGAAGAATAGGAAGAAGAAATCACCAACCTCTGCGAGTCATGTTGGAGATAGGTCGAAAACCTCTGCAAGTCACGTTGAAGACCAGCACCCAGCCTCTGCAAGTTATGCTGGGGGCACACACCCACCCTCTGCAAGTCATGCTGGAGGAAAAAGTCCAGTCACTGCTAGTCATACTGGAAAAAGGTCTGTAGCCTCTACAAGTCATGTTATCGACCCATCACTAACCTCTGCAAGTTATGTTGGAGATATGCAACCAACCATTGCTAGACATGCTTGGGGAATTAATTCTATTGAGAAACCTAGACAGATAGGACATAAGCCTAAGTTCCCTTGTAAGCTTTGTAAGGGAGATCACCTTACTCATTTGTGCCCTGGCATTCCAGAGGTACAGAAATTGTGGTCCCTGTCTGCAAGCTCTTCGGATTCTGAGTCTTTTGAGGTTTCCTCATAGCCTATTCAACCATTGGCCAAGAAATTGGTCATGCCGATGCAATCATCGGCTAATCCCACTCCTCTTTTGGGGGGTGAGGTGCCTTTAGACCATGTAGTCTCGCAGCCTATTAATCCATTGGTTGTGAAAGTGGTCATGTCGATGCATTCATCGGCTGATCCCACTCCTCTTTTGAGGGGTGAGATTCCTTTAGACCATGTAATCCTGCAGCCTATTCAGTCATTGACTGTGAAAGTGGTCATGTCGATGCAGTCATTGGATGATCCCACTCTTCTTTTGGGGAGTGGCGTGTCTATCGACTATGTTTTTAGCATTTCTGGTTCAATACTTTTAGAACAAGGGGGCATTTCGCTCATTCTGAGCACACCCCCTCCAAGCCCTAGGATGGTTTCCTTTGATTGGAATGACCTTGTTGAGCCTCGTCTTCCTTCTATCGCACCTTTTCAAATAAGGGTTGAAGTTAATTCAACAAACATTTATCCTCCTCAGTTTGGAAAGTCTTGGGATCTCCCAAGTTTGTGTCTGCTTCACATGAGCTGTTGGATTTTGACAGACATTCTAGTGAATGTTTGGGGATTCTTCCTCAGTTTCCTATCTCGTTAGGAGGGAATATTGTCTGTGTCGATGTTATAGTGGTGCAAGTCCCGCTAGATTTCAATATGCTTCTCAGGTGTGATTATGTATATGTTATGAATGTTGTGGTATGTACGCTCTTCTGGGTGATGCATTTCCCTCACAATGGAAGCATTGTCACTATCGACCAGCTGGCATCTGATAATCACCATCCTAATTCGGCATTATTTCAGACTACCCCTTTATATGTTCCTAGCGTTTGTGTAGAATCTACCTCGCCACAGGTTAATTATGTGGCATATTATCCTTGATGTTCAATTGCTTCTAAGCAGGAATCTGTGAAATCATGTTGGAATTCCCAAGAATTGGAATCAGCAATTGATCCATCGGTGTATCCAATGGGGGCATGGGAGCCCTTGATTCCCACTCTTGTTCCAAGTAGGCTTGAGTATCCTTTCGATTCTGATCTCGTTGTTGGTAGATCCTCAAGCCCTCGTGCTCGTGACTGTTCGTTGATAGACTCTGCTAGTACTGGCCAGAACCTCCATCATCATATGGTGTATGGTCAATTTACTTCACCCTTTGGGACTATCGACCCTCATTTGTGTGATTTCTTGAATTTTTAATTGCCTTTAGATGAGGATATCCTTGAAGCCATGACTACGATTTCTATCCCGCAGGAGAAGTTACACCGTGGTTTGTGTTTTCTTCCCTTTTGGGAGACTTCCCAAGTTGACTATCGAAGAGACTCTTGGTCTGAGACTAGCAGCAGGCCCTACCTGAACTATTTTCATACATGAGTTGTAGCCCCCATGGAGTCTTCTTTAAGTCCTTTTAAGACTCCCTAAAGATGAAAATATTGTCGAGTGACCTTGTTTCTTCACACTCGTTAAATTGGTCGAGAAGAATGTTCCTTACACGGGTCTTCTTTTAAGCCCTTTTCAGACCCTCTAAACATGAAAATATTTTTGAGTGATCTTGTGGCCTTTCACGCTTGTTAAACTAAAATTTGAAGTCACGTCTATCCGGTGGTAGTTTACCCCTTTTTCGGTCCAGACGGTCAACTGTACGAACAAAGGTATACTCTAAGGAACTTCAGTTCTCTAGAAGAGTACTCTCAGGTATCATTTTAACCCTTTTTCAGGCCTAAGGGACTAAATTTATGAAAAAGGATCCCCCACGGAGTCCATAGTTCAGCTCTTTTCAGACTCCCTAAAATTGAAAAGATCGTTGAGTGACCTTATTCTTTCACACATGTTAAAATGGTCCAAAAGAACATTCCTGACGGAGTCCATAGTTAAGCTTTTTTCAGACTCCTTAAAAATGAAAAAAATAGCCGAGTGATCTTGTCTTTATCACACTCGTTAAAATGGTTTTGAATAGATGTCTTGTCGGTGCTAGTTTACCCCTTTTTCGAACTGACTAGACTACCTTCGAAAAAGGTACCCCAATGGAGTCTACTTTTACTTTTTTTTCAAACTCTCTAAATATGAAAAACAATCGAGCTTACCTTCTCTGGGCTCATTAAACTTACATCGAAGGACGTTACCATTGTGTGTTTTGTTAACCGTGTTTGCATACCTGCGTCTTTGGTCTAATGTCGGCTCCATGTTGCTCTCAACTGAACCATCTAAAGCATGCCTTATATGCAAGCCCTGTAGCACTTTGCCTCTGCGTCTTGACACCTTTGGGCCCTGGAGGATTTTTCCCGAGTGTAATTACTCCGAACATCAGTCTTATCCATGTGCCTTGAATTTGTATGTTTGCAACACTCATTTCTCCTTTGTAACGTAACATTCTTTTATTCGTTTTCCAAAATTATGAAGAAAAAAAAGACAAAAAAATCAAATATACCCCAAAAAGAGGAAGGGAAAAGTATTTTCTTTATTGGCAGCATAATGAGTCGCCCTTGGATAAAGCACATCTTTTCATTTTTTCGTCAAACTCTGGGATTTAATAATACCTTAAGAAGTTGTTCTCACTACATAGAGTTGTGTCCTCCTCCATTTGGTTATTCTTCCAAACATATGGAGAGTTTGTGTTGCCTCCTGCCTCGTAAACTTATGTTAATGCCATGTTGCCTGAGTCTCATCATTTGTCGTGCTATTGTCCAATGGAAGATTTTTACCAAGCCTGAGTCGGCCACTCTGCAGTTTGTCTCTTTCCCTCATACCCAACCATCCTGAACGTCCAATCAAGTCTTTGTTCGAAATCAATGAAGCCTTCAGTCTGATCATCAAGATTCTCTAGTCCATGACCAACGAGTTGTCGAAGACCTCTGGGTAGTGAATTTGTACACTCATATTGCACTCCTACCTGAGTTTTGAAGATTTTGAAGTTGTTGCTTGAGCTCTGAAGACATCATCTCCAGCCATCGGGCCTTATCATCTTCTACGAAGATGAATACTCTACACGTATATCTTTTTGATTTTGAGATGTAGCTCTGTTGTGTATTTCTCATGGCTACACTTTATATAGTTATATGACATGAATATACAGTGTATTTGATTGGTAGCCATGATTTTGGTTTTATCCCAAGCATGGGTATGCCCACCTCGGTGAGACAATTGTTATTTTTGCAGACAGCACCTCCCGATTTCTGGTCTCTTGGCTCACTTGTTCGGCACATTGGTGAATATTGTTAATGTATTTTGGCCATCAGATGCTCTTCTAACCTCACACATTAGGGGGCATCTGTTATAACCTTGATTTTCACCAAACATGCTTACCTGACATCAGGCCATCTCATATTCCTTATTTTCCAAAACACTGCTAAACAACTCTTCTTAAAAACATCTTATATAAAGGCCCATGTGCCCTGCTCCATTACTGCATGTGTGTACACGCCCGCTGACCCAAAACAGCCCGCGTGTACCTACAAAAGCACAGAAAAAGGAAAGTTGTTGATGGAACACACAGCTTTGGGTGATTTAACTAAACCTTCTGGCCATGCATGGCCGAGAGTTCAACCAAATACCTACCTTCTTCTAGCCTATAAAATAAGGGTTAGGGGTCCCATTTGGGGGAGGAGAATCATAGTAAAGAAACTATACCCAATTGCACATTCCCTTTGTCCCAACCCTTTAGCCATCCTCGTGCAAAGAGAAATATAGAGAAAAGAAGTTGGAGGACAGTTGAAGAGGAGCCCAGAACCAGGTTCGTGGAGCAGTGGTCATCTTCATCATTGTAAGTTGATTTGTTGAAGTTAATAATAAAGAGATACTTTTCCTGTCCCACCATATGAGGTTTTCATGGTTTATTGCACATATGTTGATTAAATCTCTAACCCATTAATCTATATATCAAATGCATGTGGAGTTCTTTTTTTGTCTTGTGTGAATGCAAGTCAGCCTTGGGAGGAGAGCTGCAGTCAAAGAGAGATCAAGCATAAAGAAGGATCGACATCAAATGCCCAAAATAAGGTATGCTCACTTGATCTTCTTAACTATGTATTTGCTTAAGAATAATGGGGATTAGGTCTGGGACAACGGTAGAAATTAGGAGTCTTAGGTTTTTTTTTCATGCATATTAAAACCTTATGTGCTAGTCCGTAGAGGGATTTTCCACTCACAACAAACCCTAGGTCTGCCCCTGTGCCAACAAATGGTTCTGTTGTCGGGACCTAAAACTGTGATTGTTGGGAACTAAACAAGAAGAAGCTTTGTGCAAAATAAGCTCTGTGTGTAGATCCATTTCCCTAATGTGCAGCTTTTTACTCGACCTATGAAGCTTTGTGCCAAGTATAAGGTCAGATCTAAAGAAAGGAAGATCAGATCTAAAGAAAAGAAGCGAGATCTGAACACTCTATGCTCTAAGAAAAGTAAAAGTGGAAATTTATGAAAGAAAGAGGTCAGATCTGCATAAAAGAGGTAAGATCTGTAAGCTTTGTTCTCTGATAAAGGTAAGAATAGTTCAAGTTTTAGATCTGAAAGCTTTGTGCTCTATAGAAGCAAAATAAGTGAAATTTTTGGTTTCTAAAGTATGGATTTAGGTATGCTTGATAGATTTTGTCGTAGCTTGAAAACTAGGGTATTATTAGATAAAACAAAGTTTGATATGAATAGATCTGATAAGAATAGTGAAAGATATGTTATACCTATGCATAGAAAGAATTTTTGGACTAGCCAATGGATGTAGGACCCTAGAAAGAAACTTTTTCAGGCTAACCATTATGATCCTAGTGTGCAGTACAAGAAGAATTGGGGATCGTTGAAGAGAAAGAGAGGATTAACTCTTTGTTACAGTTGCAGAAAACCAGGACATCTTGCTAAGGAATGCCCTGGGAGAAACCCTAGTTGCCTCTGTTGTAAGGCTATGGACCATGAAGTACTGGATTTCCCTAGAATGATTGCTAGACTTAAAAAGATGAATATGGAACAAGCAAACTCTGAAGGAGATCAAGAGACTAATATTATAGAAGAACCCTAGAAAGAATCAAAGATTATGTTACTGAAAATGAAAGAAACCCTGGATGAACATAAAGATACCAGTTTGTCAAAGATCTTCAAAGAAAAGGAGAAAATCAAAGTAATAATAGGA